>PVJL010011420.1:0-43046 GCA_004026885.1 Lyroderma lyra | reverse complement strand
GGAGGGGAGAAAGGGGAGGGGGTGGGAGAGGAGGGAGGGGAAGCTAAATATAAGGTGATGGAAAGAGAAGTCACATTAGGTGGTGAACTTATTATACATCAAGTTGACAATGCAGTGTAGAACTGTATGCCTGAAACCTATGTAATCCTTGCTAACAGATGTCACCCCAATAAGTCTAACAATAAAAATGAATTAAAAAAAAAATTAGAGTAAATTGTATGGTGTGTATGAATTATCTCTCAAAAAAAGACATTATTTTTAAAAGTAGAAAAAACAGATAACATAATATTGTAACATTTTGTTTGTTCTAAAAGTATACTTCCTTTACATTCCTTATGTAACACTAAAAGTGAAAAAAAAATAAAAGACACATAGCTGACATTTTTAAAGACTGGCTTAGGCAAACAAATTCCAGTTCACTTAGCATTATTCCATGTTTATCTTCATGTTTCACTGTAGAGAAAAAAGATGGTGAGAAGTAGAGAGAGAGAGCCTGATAATTGATTTGTCCAAACCAGATACTTTTGATTAGTTTAGCTCTAGTCATTATGAAACTATTCATAGGCCAATGTTAGACCCTGTTAATATGAACAAGATTTTTTTTAAATTCTGAGGTTCTGGATATTTTCTTATCGAAATCACTTTAATATCATTTGCTGGGATACCTACTACATATCATATGCTGTGGTCAGTGCTTAAGAGACACTGAGGTTTTAAAAAGAATCTCATGGGACTTACAAGCCAGTGGATGCAGCAGAAAATAAAGTATTATGAAAATTCTTGTCAAACTATGCAAGCCAGAAATACAGTAAGTCAACGTATTGAGGGATAAAAAATAGTGTGCAAAGAATTCCATACCCAGCAAAAATATCTTTCAAAATTGAAGCTTTCAGACAAACTAAACAGCAGATGTGTCTTACAAGAAATGTTCAAAGCTGTTCCTTTGGCCAAAGGAAAATACTACATCAAAGTCTGGATGTACACAAAGGAATAAAAAAGTTTTCACAAAGGTACATATTAAAGTAGATACAAGTGATTTTTCTTGTTTTAAAATGTCACATCCATTCAAAACAGTGGTGTCCAACCTTCTGGCTTCCCTGGGCCACACTGGAAAAAGAAATGTCTTGGGCCACACATAAAATATACTAACGCTAATGTTAGCAGATGAGCTAAAAAAAAAACAAAATTGCAAAAAATATCTCATGTTTTAAGACTTTGTGTTGGGCCACATTCAAAGAAGTCCTGGGCCACAGGCTGGACATGCCTGATATAAAACATACATAAGTCATGTATATGTATAAATAAATCATGGCAAGAATAGTACAAAAGACAAGAGAAAGTAAATGGAAGTATTACTCTTATAATATTATACTACACATGAAAATAAACTGATAAAATGAAGATGTATTTTTAAACCAAGGAGAAAAACCTTTGTGACCATGAGTTAGACAAAGTTTGATTGGGGGGGTGGGGGGTGGGGGGGGGCACAAAAAGCACAAATTATAAAGAAAAAAAATTGCTAAATTGGATTTCATCAAAATTTAAGACTTTCTTTCACTCTTTGAAATTTTTAAAGAAAAGCAAGTCACAAGCTGAGAAACAACATCTGGAAAACATGTAGAAAAAGGGAAATTGTACACAGAATATGTACAGGATTCTTATCTTAGTATGACACAGAATCTAATTCATAAAGAATATAAACAAAACATTTTAAGATACTTAACAAAAGATATGAAGTACAAAAAGGTATATGGAAAGACACAGCATTATTAGTCATTAAGGAATAGCAAATAAAGCCACAATGATATGCCACTACACATCCAATAGATTAGCCAAAAATCAAAGACTTAAAAAAACCGGAGTCTTAGTGAAGATGTGAAGCAACTGTAATATTCAAGTAATAAAAACCAAAGACTCACATGTTTACAGAAGCTTTGTTCATAACTGAAAACAACTCAGATATTGCTCAACTGGGTAAATCAAGGTTTTCTAACCTGCGGTCCAGGGCGGCTTTCTTTGAATGCAGCCAAACATAAATTAATAAACTTACTTAAAACATTATGTAAATTATGTACAGACCTTTTTTTTCTTTTTTTTAAACCTCATCAGTTATTGTTAGTGTTAATGTATTTTACGTGTTGCCCAAGACAATTCTTCCAACGTGGCCCAAAAGGTTGGACACTCCTGGGGTAAATGGATAAGCAAAATTAATGATATAGCCATAAATGAATTACTCAACAATAAAAAGGAAACCACTTGAACATATAACAACATCAATGAACCGCAAAACCACACTAAATGAAGGCAGACACCAAAGACTACATACCGCATAATTCCATTTGTATAAAGTTCAAGAAAGGTAAAAGCACTATGACAGAAAGCAGAATAGTGGCTGCCAAGGACTACCACAGGTAGAAGTAGGGGACAAACTATTAACATAAAGGGATACAGGGAACTGTGCGGGCAATAGAAATGTTATCATAATTGTGGTGGTGGTTACACAAGTGTATTTATTTATCAAAACCCATTCAAGTACACAATTAAAACTGGTAAATTGCATTGTATGTAAATTATACCTCAATAAAACTGCTCCTTTTTTTAATTTAAATTTAAACTAGACTGAAACCATGTCCAATATACCTAAGGGACTGGGGGGAGACAACTCTAATACAATCCTGGATGTAAGAAGTATTCATAAAGTCATCTCAGTGCTAAAGGAATTAATGAAGGCTTCATAGTTGACACCTGAACTATGGCTGGAAGAATGAGCAATAGGATTAGCCAACTGAGGGTATGGCATACGCCAAGGAACAGTTGGCTTACAATTCCATGTTTTTAAAATAGTAAGGAGCCCAGACCCACAGAGAGAGAACAAGTTGTCGATTACCAAAGGGGAGAGGAATGTGTAAAATTTAAAACAAAAGAAGAATCTGAGGTGTAATTTATCTTTTTACTATTACCTGTTAAATTGCTCTACTGGCAGTAATTGCAGTGATCAGTGATTCAGACTCATTGAGAAAAGGGCCTTAAATAGGTTTCATTATCAAAATTTCCAAAGGTTTTATTATTAAAGTAAACCCGAGGCAGAGCAATAGGCCTCCACAGGGCAATCATACTAATGAATCTTGAGTTATGAAGGAATATCAGTCCCATCATCAATACTTCACTCATGAATACCATTAACTCAAAACTTATCAACCAATAAAACCAACCAACATTCTAAGAATAAAGAATAATAATCCCATTGTAAGTAGCAATATACAGTGCTGTAAAACCCTTTAAAAAGCTGGCTTCGTCACTGAGGCATTGTTTGTAACAGCAAATACTAGAAACAACTTGAATGTCCATTTATAAGGGACTGGTCCAATAAACTAGGAGGCAATCATCCAGACAGTGGAATGTTATGCAGCTCTGATAAAACAATGAGGAAGCTCTCACTGTACCAACACAGAAAGATCCCTAAGATACACTGTTAAGGACAAAAAGTTATAAAACAGGTTGTATAATGTGCTGCCTTTTGTATAAAAGAGTAAGGAGGGAAATAAGAACAAATATTCTTATTTGCTTGTATTTATATAAAGCAACACTAAACATATATATAAGAGACAACTGAATGGCATATAAGGAGTGGGGAAGAAAATTCTATTCACCCACATCAAGTGAACCTTTATCTCCTTCTCCTCCTAAAAAAAAAAAAAAAAAGTAAGAAGTCCAAATTGTATCATGGTCAGCATACACTGTAAGAAACAAGGGTGAGCCTGGGCTAGAGAATCTTAAATGCACAGTTCAAGAACTTGATTCTATAAATATGTTTTATAAGAAAATGGTATTTTAAGAATAATTAAAATGCAGAAAACAAGAGGTGCTCGAAGACTAACAGCCCAAAAGTAAGTGGACCCAACAATAAGTCCATAAACTAAATTAAGTAAGAGTGGACTAAATACCACTGCCAAAGGACCAACAAAACAAGCAATTTATTAGAAGTGAAGAAGGAGAAAAGATAAATATTACTAAACTTTGGGCAATGGGTGCTTGGGAGAAACTACCACCACTTAAAACACACGCATGCATATATATGTATGTGTGTGTGTGTGTGTGTGTGTGTGTGTGCGCGCGCGCATGCACACACACACATATCAAAAACTTCTTAAAACATAAACAAGGTTAACAGACAGAAGCAAACCCATGCAAAATACTTGGCTAATGTCACAAAAAGAAGTTAATACAGTAGACTCTCAGTTAACGGGCACCCATGGTGAATGGTAGATGCCAGATAAATGTAAGCAGACTCTGTTAACCAGAACCCAAGCAACCAGCAAAATTTGTTGCTTGAATTAATGAAGAATCTACTGTACCTCTAATACAAAAAGTGTACTTATAAATTAATAAGAAAACAAAAATAAATCAAGAGATTAGAACATCCAATAAACACACAAAAATAAATTCAGCCTTATTAGATATTAAAGAAATATAAATGAAAATAATAATGGGATAACTGACAACTCCAAGTGACGGTGAGACTGAGGAAATGAGCACCCCTACACTGCTGGAAAATACAAATTGGTAAAAAGCCTTCTGAAGATGCCATATAACAGTATATCAAAACTACAAATGTGCATATCATTTTACCCCTGGAAAATCCAATCTAAAAGATATTATGGGACAAAAGCACACAAAAATATCTGTGATACACACATACAGCAAAAATTTAAAAACTGGGAGTTCCCTGATGGTGTAGTGGCTAGGCTGTCAATGCTGCGGCCTGGGTTCGATTCTCAGCCAGGGAACTACCCACATACAAATAAACAAACAAACAAACAAAGAGTCTAGCAAATTAGACTTGGTCAAACAAGTTATGGTACATCCATACACAAAACACTAGGAGCCAATAAAAAGAATATACTGCGGAGTACAGGGTACAAAATAGCATATATGTAAAATCTTATATCCTATGCATAAATGCATAGAGAAGTCAAGAATAATGTTCATCATAATGTCATGGGTAATAATCTCATGTGGTTGGATTCAGGGGGTCTAATCTCTTACACTTTTCTACACTAACTGAAAATTTCTACCATGGGCTTCTATTATCTTTGTAAAAGGTGAAAAATAATGAAGAGCAGTAATTGAGAAAAAAATGACTCCAAGAGAGGTAAAATAATTAATTTAATGTTAGTTAAATTAAGTTTGAAGTGTCAATAAAACACCTCAGTGAAAGTGCCCCTACTATGCAACTGAAAATGAGAAACAAGAGTGGGGAGGCATGCAGCCTATTAACTATTTTCGGTTTTCAGTTCCTCTCACTACCTTTTTCATTTCCATTATATATAAATTCTAGTTTTTAACCTAAATTTTATGGTCTAATCTACATTCATTTTATTTTCCAAATATATTAAGAACACTAGATTCTCTGATGATTTAGATGTGCACAGTGGAAATTCATGGAACAAAAACCACTGCAAACATACTTCTGATTGTAGCTTAATATTTTTGCTTTCAACATCCACTTTAAAGCTTACAAATATCAAAATATGAAAGCCAAACAAAAATAACAAAACTTAAGTGATATACAATTAAGTGATTTAAATGATCTTAAATATGAATAGCAAGCAACATTAATTTTAAACTTGCTTTTCAGAAACAGCTACAATTTAGTTAGGAAATGAAAGCTTGACATAGCCTTTTCAGAACAGTCACTCACACACACACACACACACACACACACACAGATTATTTATTTTGATCAGTACAACAGATTAAAAATATAAACACTAGGTCTGAATTTATTCTATTAACACTAAAAGTGACTGCCAGCATCCCCAATTCATTCCAGTAAAGTAGAAGCATGAAGGAGAAGGTTCTTAAATGCTCTCCTTACAAAAATAGCAAGTAAGTTTAGAGACACAACTGGTATCTGTGCAAAGTTGATCTGTGGAGAATAATGCTATTTCAATTAATTCAAGTACTAATACACCTAGGAATTTGTGCTCTAGAAGCTTACAGACTAGTAGGGAAAACAAAAATGTAGCCAAGGCCAAATCATTTAAATATTAAATATAATTTTTAAGCTCCATAACAAAGATAGAGCAAATTGCTTGCTCTAGGGATATAAAAAATAGAATGAACTTGATGAATGGAAGACTTTAAGATGGTGGAATTTGAGCTAGGTTTTGAGTGCAAAGTTGAAGGCACAGAAGGCAAAAAAGGGCATTTCAAGAAGAGCAAGAGTAAAAATACAGAGAAATAAAAGTGCCTCTAAAAGTAGAATTCTGGGGGGGGGGCAGATCATAAAAGGCATTACCTGATGGCGCATTAGAAAGCTTGAACTTAATTTTATATAATGAGAGTCACACAATCTATCTAAGATTTTAAGAAAACTCCCCTGGTAAAGAATGAACTAGGAAGAAAAGAATGGATGAACAGGGAAGAAAAGAATAACAGGAAGTGTGATAAAAAATGAGGGCCTGAATTGAAGGGCTAGAAAGGGAAATGGGATTAATGTTAGAACAAAAACGTGGTAAAGGACTGAGTTAGATGTAAATGTCAGGTAAAGTTTGGCCAGAGAAGGAGCAAAACACAAGGCTATCATCTTGAGAATGAAAGGAGTGATCACATGTTTGGAGACTTAAGACAGTTTACCTAAAATTTCCATCCCTTCTGAGTATTTCTGCATTTATTCTCATATTCTATATTTTTTACATTTTTTAAAAGCATTTTAAGAATTCCATTCATCTAAGGGTACTTACGACATATTTATATTAAGTTCATATCAAAACAGCAGCATTTTATGAGTGCTAGGAGCTTCTTCTTTTTTTTAATTCTGGCATGTCTTCATTTTATATACTTTGAATACCAGTTTTTAGGATAAAACACTAAATAATTCATGACAGAGACACCCCACATTCACTTGAAGTGAATACAACCAAATTCACTTATTTACATCTGAAATCCAACCACCTTTAGAGTCTCAGGATCTTGATATTTTTCCATAATAGAGGCTTCTGCTGTTCCTTGATTGAATAGAACATTTCCACAGATTCACAGAGAACCAATTATATATAACAATTTATTGTTATTAACCATAACTGATCAGATTTGAGTGACTTCAGATATTCCATTTTAAAACAACCATCAATAACTAATTATAAGTAATGTCTTTAAGAAGTAATTTTAGTCTCATATTCATAAAAGCTACTAATTAGTAAAGACAAAATGAGCTGAAAGAATCTTTAGAAGAATTAGTTTTCTAAACTCCTCATCCCAGGAACAAAGACAGAACTTCCCTCCAGACCGACCCACACAAAAAAACAAAATCTTCAAAATGCTGCAAAGATGGCCAGGAAACAGAAATTAAAACATAAATATACAAATGAGTTCAATTTTAGCAAAACAGATAATTATGTGAGGTGATCAGCTCCCTTAAATGCCAAGGTGAGGTTCAATACAACATAGTAACAAAAGCCTATACCTTACAATCAGCCCAGCATTTGAATCCAAACTGACCTTGGAACAAATCACTTAGCTTTAAAGTTCCCGTTTCCCAATCTATCAATAGGAATGTTTCCAACTACCACATGGGTTTTGGGAATGAATGCATGTTAAGTATTTATCAATGCCTGCCACACAGTACAACCCAAAAGTCAGTACATTCCCTTCCTAAACAGCCTGTCTCTTCAGTAGACCTTACATTCATTATAGGGCCAGCCAGCAAAGTTATGTGACATCCCAACCCCAATAGTCAAGTACTATATTTTTCTGTGTATAAAACAATACTAAAATAGTTAGACCAAAAATTGGGGGTCATCTTATACACAGGAAGTAACCGGTTGATATTGATTTCTTAATGCTAGGTTAGAAAAGTAAGGGTCATCTTATATATGGGTCATCTTATATATGGGGCATCTTACACAGGAAAAAATACAGTAATAAAGAACATACGCTAAAACAGTTATATGGGGCTGGGGGATAAAGCTAAGAAGGGATTGATGAAATGAAAAGCATGGGCATTGAACCAAAGATTCAAATGATGCAAAGATCAAGTTGCAAAGATAAAGTAGATGTGAATAAAATGGAGAGGATTTATTCTAGAAACTAACACACACATACACAAAACATCATGGTTTCAACACTACTATTTTGAATGTGTATATATTTCCTTAAAAATATCTACACTGACAATTCATTAATATATAAGCTTTAAGTGGGCTGGAAATAGATCACATTGCTATTTCCTGAAGCATAACATGCAGTCTATATTAATACTTACATAATTCAGGGCCACAATATTTCATAAGTTCAGTAAATTCCACCATCCCTTCATTTACCCATTCAACAATTAAAAAAGCATACTTTCACCGGATACTATGTTGAGCACTAGGATTGCAATGGTGGACAAGGCAGGCTAGTTGCCTTCATGGAACTCCCAATCCAGCAGTCTATATTCATTAAACATGGGCCACCTACCACAATTATTGAATTCTAAAAGTAAATAAAACTTTTTGCATTAAACTGGACTAGTGACTTCAATTGTTTCCTAAACATTTGCTATATTTAAAAATCTTAAGTTTTGCAATCAATTATGTTAGCTGTAAATTCTGGGCCCACATCTTAAGAAGAAGATTTTACAAACTAGATGTAATGTGAAGAATCTAAAAACTGTACCTTATGAAAAATGAGTTTTTTGGCCAACTGTCTTTACATTTTAAAGAGGTAGCATATAGGTTTGCTCTGTACCATTCCAAAAGTTTAAACTTGAAGTAGCAGGTAGAAGTTACATGGAGACAGTTCAAGCTATTCAATAATAACTCAACCACATTACATTTTTGTAATAGTCTACACTATTTGTATACTTCACAAAACATAAGTTTTCATTTACTTCTTGAAATAATCCTAAAAATATTTCCCTGTTACAATTTAAGAAACTGAGTTTCCAAGGGTCTTGCTAAGACCCTGAGCAAACTAAGACTAAAACCCAAATTCCAAATCTTATAGAACAGACTGTCTCTAAAGCAATGTCTTTCCACCTCTAATGTACTCAGGCACACACCAAATGACCAACTGTCAGAAACGTTAGCCAAGATATCCTAAAGCTTATTCCAAATCCAATCCTTCAGAAATACTAATGGTCAATATAAACACCATGAAAAGACTCAGTAATGAATGGTCCTCTAGAATGCAAACTTCAAGAAAACAAGGATCCTGTCTTTCTTCTCTGCTATATCCCAGTCCCTAGAACAGTATCTGGCATATAATATGTGCTCAATAAATATCTGCTAATCATGAAAAATCCTAATCATACATACCACTACATTAATATAAACCAAAATCACAGCACTACAAGGTAATAAAGGACCTTGCTAAAGTATCCAGCAACTAAAAAGTATGATAAACACCAAATCCATTCTTTAAATTGTACCATACTTAATTAAAATCGCTATCTAGAACCCTAAAACTTAACCTAATCAGTTTTCAAAAACGCAACTGAAAAAATGCAAACCTTTTGGCAAACCTAAAATATCTTAAATGTAGGTTTTACAAGATATAAAGACTAAATTCGGTGAAATGAGTTTTCAGTGTTGATAGTCTTTGCTTAAAGCATCAATTAACTGGGATTTTAAGAGTTCTTAAACACTTAGAATAAAGTGATTTATACAGCTGTTTTGGTTTAAAGACAAACTCACAACACACCTCTACTCATATCACATCTTTAAAAACATTTACCTGGCTGACACTTCAAAAACGTCTGCTAATTTTACAAATACATACATTATACTGAGATTCAACACAACTCATACTTACAAGTATGCATCATCCATTCGTTACTACTGAAAATTGAGACCAATATGAAAACCACAATCAATGCAAATGTCATTGTGTAATACCCTAAACCATAAGGCCTAGAATTTCCAGACATCTTAAGGAATATAAGAACATGCAAAAGTTATTCTTACTTCACTTTGCTGAACAGATAGTATATAGCAATGTTTACACTGTCTTTGCAGACTATATAACAAGCAAAGCATAACAATATAGAAAAGATTTACTCCAATTTCATCAGATTAAATTATATCTTTTAAAGATTTCTGAATAAAGATCCTAATATTCAAAGGTCTAGTTAACTTTAAAGTGTAAGTAGCAACTTAAAATAATAGTATATAGTGTAAAAGTGTAAGAATATACTAAACTATTCACTCAGTTGTACTGGATTACACCAACTAGGTTACTTTTATACGTTATTAACAACTGGGTGTCATCACAAACCAACCTAGAAACCACGATCTTGTCATTTTTCTTTTTTGAAATTATGACTGAAAGATTGTGTAAGTTATTTATTCCACACAAGAATATCGCAAAATGGATTCTTCCTTATTTTCAGAATTTATAACTATAAACTTCCACATAAGTTTCCACATTTAAAAATAAACTTTACAGAAAGACTGCTTTTCCCATCGTTGTATTAATCATGCGACACATTGCAATCTGTATCTAACTCTGACATCAGCACGTGAATCAAATTCTCTTTTACAACATTTAGCCTATCAACTGCGGTCTATTCCTGAATCTCCAGCCATAAAACTTCTTCAGGAAGCTTTCAAAATTACGACAAATTAAACAAGCTCTAAGTTTACCCAAATTAACTGTGCTAGAAAAACGAAGCGCAGTTGAGAGAAACCTGTTCGTATATTAATGCAACAAGTTTAAAACTTTGAACTCTTCCTTAGAAATGTTCCCTGCCAGAGCGAGAAAAGCTCTTTTGGACCTACTGCTTTGTTCTTCCAAACCCCTAAAAGGTGTCACAGGCGCCCAAACCCCGCTCTCTACCTGAAGCTCGTCCGAAGTCGGGTTTCCTAGTCTCCGTGGTTCTGAAGGCCCGAATCACCACTTTTCCTGCCTCCAGGAACCTGGCCAGTGCAGCTAAAGACGAATGCACCGGACAGCAGACTCACCTGATCACAGGGCTGTAAGGGCTCCGGGAGCGACGCCAGCTGCTGCTGCTGTAGGGACTGGGAGACACGTCGCCGCCCCGCTCATATGAGCTGTGGCGGCTGTAGCTGGGGGAGCGGCGGCGGCTGTAGGGGCTCGGGGAGCGCGGCAGCCGCCGAGAATAAGGGCTGCTGCCACCTCCTGCCGGGCTAGGGGACTTGCGGCTCCTCAGGCTCTGCGAGGCCCTGTGGGACACCGGGCTGTCGTCCCGGCCTCCCAGGGGGCTCAGGGACCGCTGCCGCCGCCTGTAGGCCTTGGGCTCGGTCTTGTCCTCCCGATAGGCCTTGGGCGGCTCTTTGTAGGCCGAAGGTGGCTCCTTGGACGATTTAGTCCGGCTCCTGTGAGCCTTCAGGTCTCGGTCCTTGCGGCTGCTACTGCTACTAGACGTGGCCGAGGCGCTTTTCCGGCGACCGCCGCTGCTGCTGCTGCTGCCACTCTTGGCTGCCTCAGTCCGTTCCTCGCCGCTGTGGCTGTGGCGGCTGCGGGACTTGGAGGCCTCACTGCCGCCGCGCTGCCCGTCCCGCCGCCGGTGCTCGCGATGGCGTTCCTTGCTGCGACCGCTGCTGCGGCGTCGGTCACGGCGGGGCCTGCGTCCCGACCCCTCTCCGCGCCGCTGAGTGCCGGAGGAGGAGGCCGGACTCCCGCCGCTGCCCCCCGTTCCCCCGGCAGCCGTCGCCGCCGTTGCCGCGTTGGCTCCCCCCAGCAGCAGCCCCTGCTCGGACTGGGAGCTCACATCCTCGTATTCCACCAGCGGGGTCACACCCCCGCCGCTACTAGCACCGCCACCGCCGTCCTGCTGCGGCTGGGGCAGCGAGAAGACCCGACGCTTCTCCGCCTCCTGCCCGGCGCGGGGCCCGCGGCGCCGCCTCTGCCGCCCTCCTGGGCGCCTCTTGCCTCTCGCCAGCCGCTTGACCTCCAGAGGGGGACCCGGGCTGAAGCAAGAGGAGGAGGCCGCGGCGGCGGCGGCTGCGGCGGCGGCGGCCGTGCCGGGAGCAGCCAGGAAGAGCAGAGGCGGCGGGGGCGGCGGCGGTTGCAGGAGCTGCGGCTGCAGGAGCGGCAACAGCAGCGGCGGCTGCTGAGGGGACAGGAATCGCCTCCGTTTGCGGCGTTCCTCCAACTTCTTCTCCGCCCAGCTCAGGCCCCCGCCTCCCCCCAGCGCCGTGTCCGAGCTGCTCGGCATCGCCTAGAGCTCGCCGCAGAGAGCGACGCGGGTGCGGCCTCCTCCCAGGTCAGATTCTGGACATCTCCCCCGCCGGAAACGGGAACAGCAGCGGCAGCGGAGGGACACTAAGCACCAGGACCGGCCGGGAGACACGCCACGATAATCCGGGTCGGGACCTGGGTCCCTGGGTTCCAGGTCACAGTGGGGTACGCAGCGGCCTCCAGGCCTGAAGGAAAGAGGAATCCGGGCGGCAGAGCTCTCGATCGTGCTCGTCGTGTTATCTATCCTCAGCAGCAAAAACACCAGATGCGCTGGGCGCTGAACTGCGGGGGTGTCCGGAGTCCTCCAAGTGCCCCCGAGGGTGGGGGAGCGGCCTCGGCCGCGCTCTCAGATCAGGCAACGCAACGCGGAAGTACCACCTTCGTCGTCGCTTCACTCCATCGCGCCCTGACGTTGGGTGCGAGTTCAGGGGAGGGGAGTGGGCGAGACAAAAACACGCCTCTGCCACCGCCTCCTCCGCGTCGACGTCGTCCTCCACGGGTGGCGGCGACACACAGCGGGGGCCTCAGAAGTGGCTTGGGCCTGACAACTCCCAGACTAGGGCCCCGCGCACTGTGCAGCCCGCAGGGACGGCCGGTGGGGCGGGGCAAAACGGGGGGGACCGGGTTACGGCTCTCGGTTGGGGCAGCGAATGTGCGGGGCTGGGCGGAGAGTTGTTTCCGGGGAGATGGGGGCGGGGGGCGTTTCTGAGTCTGTAGCGGTGGGTACGGGCCCTGACTTTCTTCTTCCTTCGCCAAACAAGCAGAGGTGGCGGAGGTGCCCCTTTCCTCCGCCCCCCCCCCACCCCACGAGGAGGCTTCTGGTGTGCGCCACCGGCCCCTATTCGCCCCTCCCCTTCCCTCTCCGCTCTTCGTCAGGAGGAGGGAGGGCGACGAGACTAGCTAGTTAGGCCCTAACCTCCACAACCCCTCCTTCTCGCCTCCCTTCTCAGCCTTTCCCCTCGGTCCAGACGCAAGTCCAGGAGCGCGCACGCACGTCACGCTCCAAAAAAGCCGAAGGTGAGTGGTGTCAGGAGCCAAGGAGGCGGGAACAAAATTACGGCGCACCACCGTGCTCGCTCCCGTCAGCGACGGGCGTCTGGACCGGAACTGGCGTAAAGTAGAAATCACTTCCGGTAGGGGTGGGGCTATGTGCGAAGAAGGGTTAAAGAAAGGAGAGGCTTCGTGCGCCGCCCACTTCTGCCGCTGGAGAAGCGGGCAGTGATGACACGCTCGTAGTTCCTGTAGCTTGCGCTAATGCGCAATGCCTTTCTGACTCTCCGGATGCGATTACCTGTTCAAAGGTCGTGGTGAGAGCCAAGAATCTTAGAGACTGAGGGGAATATTGCCCTTAGTGGCCTTGTAGGCTCTGTAGTCACCCATCATCTACCTTCGGCCAAGGAAGGAGCTAGGTGGAGAATTGAAACAGCTGCAAGAACAGAAGAGGGGCACCGTGCAAAAGAAAGCAGAGATGGCTTTAGCTTAAACTGTCCCATATACATGCAAGTTTTAGGCCCCATCTTAAAAACATGGGAATGACTGTGTCGAGTTTAGATAACACTAAAATTTACTTTTAAAAAATGCCATAAATTAATCTAGGGAATAAGTCAAACAGTTACTGAAGAATCCTAGAATTATTGCTACCAGCAGCCTTGAAGTCAAAACATCTTGCTCAATTGAAGGTTGCTTTCATATGCAAAGGAATAAAACTAGACTGCTGTCTGTATACCATAATAAACTTAAAATGGATCAACGACCTAAACATATGACCTGAAACAATAAATGGGATAGAAGAAAACATAAGTGCTAAACTTACAGACATCGGGTTCAAGGAGGGTTTTACCTATCTGACCTCAAAGGCAAGGCAATAAAAGCAAAAATAAATGAATTGGACAACAACAAACCAAAAAACTTAGGCACAGCAAAAGAAACCATTAACAAAACAAAGAGGCAACCAACCAAGTGGGAAAAGATACTTGCAAACAACACCTCCGGTAAGGCTCTAATATCTAAATTATATAAAGAATTTATACAACTCAATAACAAAAAACCGAAAAAGTCCAATTAACAAAAAGGGGCAGAGGATCTGAACAGACACTGCTCCCAAGACATACAAACGGCCAACAGATACGTGAAAAAATGCTCTGCTTCACTAGCTATTAGGGAAATGAAAATCAAAACCACAGATACCACCTCACACCTGTTAGAATGGCTGTCATCAACAAGTAAAGGAATAACAAGTGTTGGACAGGCTGTGGAGAAAAATGAACCCTCATACACTGCTGGTGGGAATGTAAAGTGTTACTACCACTATTGAAAATAGTGTGGAGGTTCCTCAAAACAGTAAGAATAAAATTACCGTATGAACCAGCAATCCCTGCTCTGGGTATCTCCCAAATCTGAAAAGTTTTCCACCAAGATATGTGTACCCAAATGTTCATTGCAGCATTATTCACAGTGGCCAAGACATGGAAACAACCAGTGTCCTTTGATAGATGATTGGATAAAGAAAATGTACATATGCACAATGGTCTTATAACTCAGCCATCAGAAAAGATGAAATACTGCCATTTGCAACAACATGGGTGGATCCCAAAAGCTAGAGAAGTTGAGCTTTTTTTATATATATCTGTTGGCCATTTGTATGTCCTCCTGGGAGAAGTGTATGTTTAGGTCTTCTGCCCATTTTTTAATTGGATTATTTTGATTTTTTTGTTGTTGAGTTATACAAGTTCTTTATATATTTTAGATATTAGCTCCTTATCAAAGGCATTGTTTGCAAATATTTTCCCTCATTTCATTGGTTATCTCTTTCCTTTCTTGATGGTTTCTTTTGCTATGCAGAAGCTTTTTAGTTTGATACAGTCCCATTCATTTATTTTTCCTTTTACTTCCCTTTCCTTTGAGGTCAGGTTTATAAAGTCCTCCCTAAACCCAAGGTCTGCAAGTTTAGTACCCATGTTTTATTGTAGAAATTTATTGTTTTGGGTCTTATATGGAGGTCTTTAATCCATTTTTATTCAATTTTGGTATATGGTGACAGTTCACAGTCCAGATTCATTCTTTTGCATGTGGTTTTCTAATTTCCCCAGCACCATTTACCAAAGAGGCTTTCTTTTCCCCATTGTATATTTTTTACTCCTTTGTCAAAAATTATCTGTCCATATATTTGTGAGTTTATTTCTGGGTTTTCAATTCTGTTCCACTTATCTGTGTGTCTGTTGTTCTGCCATTAGCAAAATGTCTTTATTATTGATGCTTTGTAGTATAGATTGAAATCAGGGAGTGTGATGCTTCTAGCCTTATTCTTTCCGGGGTTTTTTGTTTGTTTATTTTATTATTATTTTTTTTTTTTGTAGGATTGCTTTAG
Source organism: Lyroderma lyra (assembly GCA_004026885.1). Classification (NCBI taxonomy): domain Eukaryota; kingdom Metazoa; phylum Chordata; class Mammalia; order Chiroptera; family Megadermatidae; genus Lyroderma; species Lyroderma lyra. The sequence continues at coordinate 27,493 of PVJL010011420.1, read as the reverse complement.
CGATTCAAGGTCTTTTGTGGTTCCATACAAATCTGATGATTTTTTTTTTTTGGTCTATTTTTTGAAAGAATGTCTATGGAATTGCAGTAAGTCTGTAGATTGCTTTGGGTAATATGGCTATTTTAACTATGTTGATTCTTCCAATCCATGAACATGGAATATCTTTTTATTTTTGTCCCCTTCAATTTCTTTTGGCAGTGTGTTAGAGTTTTTGGTGTATAAGTCTTTCACATTCTTGGTTAAGTTTATTCCTAGGTAATTTGTTCTTTTTGTTGTGATCATCAAAGGTATTGATTGTTTTTCATTTCTTTTTCTGAAGTTTCATTGTTTGCATATGGAAATGCAATTGATTTTTGTACATTGATTTTGTATCCTGTATTTGTTAATTGTTTCTAATAGTTTTCTGGTGGGGTCTTTAGGAAATTATATGTGAAGGCTCATGTTATCCGCAGATAGTGACCATTGAACTTCTTCTCTCCCAAGATGACTTTTATTCCTTTCCTCTTGCCTGATTGCTCTAAGTAGAACTTCCAGTACTATATTGAATAGCAGTGATGACAGGGGGCATCCCTGTCTTATTTCTGGTTTTAGGAGAATAGGCTTCAGTTTTACCCCATTTGGTATGATATTAGCTGAGGGCTTGTCCTATATGGCCTTTATTATGTTGAAGTACTTTCTTTTTAAACCCATTTATTCAGTGTTTTGATCATAAATGGATGTTGTATCTTGTCAAATGCTTTTTCTGCATCAATTGATAAAATCATATGATTTTTATCTTTTATTTTGTTTATGTGGTGTATCCCATTGATTGATTTGCATATATTGAACCAAACTTTGCCCCTGGAATGAATCCCACTTGATTGTGGTATATAATATTTGTAATGCATTGTTGTATTCTATTTGCTGGTATTTTTGCATCAATGTTCATCAGAGATATTTATCTATAGTTTTCTTTTTTTGTGTTATCCTTACCAGGTTTTGTTGTTAGGGTAATGTTGCCTCATAGAATGAGTTGAAAAGCATTGCCTCTTCACTTTTTTGTAAGAATTTGAGAAGGATAGGCATTAGTTACCCTTTGAATGATTGATAAAACTCATTGGTCTGTTCCTGGGCTTTTACCTTTGGGAAGATTTTGGATAATTGTTTCAATTTCTTACTGCTGATTGGTCTATTTAAATTATCCAGTTTCTCTTGGTTCAGTCTAGATAGACTATATATTTCTAGAAACTTGTCCATTTCTTCAGGGCTGTTAAATTTGGTGGCATATAGTCCTTCATAAAGTTTTTGTAAGATCCTTTTTATTTCTGTGGTATCAGTGTCATTTTTCCCCTTTCATTTTAATTTTGGTTATTTTTGTCTTTTCTTTTTGTCTCTTGGTGAGTCTAGCCGGGGGTTGTCAATTTTATTGATTTTTTTCAAAGAACCACATCTTTGTTGCCTTAATTTTGTTGTTGTTATTGTTTGTTTGTTCTATAATTTTTATTATTTCTTTCCTTCTGCTGATTTTAGGCTTCTTTTGTTCTTCTTTTTCTAGTTCTTTAAAATGGGATTTTAGGTTGTTTACTTGTGGTATTTCTTGTTTCTTGAGATAGGCCCATAATGAAATAAATTTTTCTCTCATTGCTGCTTTTGCTGCATTTCAATAATGCATTTCAATAATTTTTATACATTTTATTTTCATTGTCATTTGTTCCTGTGTGTTTTTAATCACTTATTTTATTTCTTCTTTGATCCAGTCATTTTTAAGTAGAATGTTGTTTAGTGTCCACATATATGTGTTTTTTTCTGCCTTCTTTTTGAAGTTTATCTCTAATTTTGAAGCTTTGTGCCTGAGAATATACTTGGTATGATTTCAATTGTCTTGAATTTGCTGAGGATAATTTTGTGTCCCAGGATATGGTTTATCCTGAGAATGTTCCATGTGCACTAGAAAAGAAGGTATAGAGGGGCAACAAAATGGTGACATGAGAGTGACATCCAAAAAACTGATCTTGATATTACAACTAATAAAACACCTATACCTCAACCAAGGACTGGCTACACAATGCACAATCACAGCTAAGAAACCCACTCGTTGCTTTAAAGTACCTGCAGGTGGGCAGAGGGTAAACAAGGGAGAAATTAAAAGGGAAGAATGGAGTCATGGCTGTATGCAGTGCCAGCTTGAAACTCTACTCCTGGGGGAGGGAGAAAGAAGAAGGCAGTGGGCCCACAGGTGGCGTGAGATACTGCAACCACCTCACTTTGGCCCCAGGAGATGCAGACTGGTTCACAAAACACAGTGGCCAGACTTCACTCCAGTTCCCAGAGGAGGGGGAGCAATTGGGTGGTGAGGGACCATGAGGAACTGCAGCACCAAGGCTTTGGCCGGGAAAGAGAAGGAGAGAGAGGGATGTGTGCATGTTCCTCACCTGACAACCAGCCTGGTCTGAAAGACCAGCATATAGGACTGACCCCAAGGCTCAGGGCACATCTGCACACAGGGCAAACTGAGAAAAGAAAGACCCAAAATTATGCCCAAAATTCCTGCATGACCCCTGGAGCCACAGGAAGGAAACAAAACCACAAAGGCCCCTCCCCACCCATAGACCTCTGCCCACCCAGTGTCAGCAGCAAACACTGAGGAAACTATAGCAGCAAGGCTCCAGAAAGGCTGCAAAATCAAGACACCAGAGAAATGCAGCTCAAAGTAAAGAGATAGGGACAGATGACCCATCAGAAACAGAGCTCAAAGCAATGATTATAAAAATACTTAAGGAACTGAATGATAATTTCAACAGAGAGATAGCAAACATCAAAGAAGACTTACAAACCATTATAAAGGACCAAAGATAATGACTACATTAACAGAAATTAAGAACAGAATAAAAGTCATTAAACTAAATAAAATAGAAGCACAAAGCAATGTTTTACAGAGAAAGCCAGCAGAAAACACCCAGGCAGATCAATTACAAAATTATTTCTCAAAAAAGGATGGATTGAGATTCCTCTGGGACTATATCAAATGTAAAAATATCAGAATAATAGGGGTGCCAGAAGGGACAGAGGGAAAGCCAGGAATCAATAAATTATAATGATGGAAAATTTCCCTAATCTGGTGAACAAAATAGACATACAAATACAGGATGCACATAGAATCCCAAACAAGATGATCCCAAACAAGAACACACCAAGACACATCATAATTAAAATGGCAAAGGTTAAGGAAAAAGAGAAAACTCTAAAAACAGCAAGAGAAATGCAAGTAGTAACTTATAAAGGGACACCCATTCAACTCTCAGCTGGTTTCTCACCAGAAAGGTTATAGGCCAGAAGGGATTGACAGAAAATATTCTATGTGATAAAAACCAAGGATCTACAACCAAGAATAATGTATACAGAAAGGCTAGCATTCAAAATTGAAGAACAGATAAAGAGCGTCTCAGATAATGAAAAGCTAAAGAAATACATCACCACCAAACCAATACTACAAAGAATGTTAGAGGAACTTTTTTTTTTTTTTTTGGTATGTGGGCAGCTCCCTGACTGGGAATCGAACCCAGGCCGCAGTGCTGACAGTGCCAGCGCCGAAGCCTTAAGCCATTACACCATCAGGGAACTCCTACAGGAACTTCTTTAAGATGGGAGGAGGGAGGGGAGAGTGGGTAAAATAAGGAAAAGGGGTGGAGAAATTTACTTTGATTGTTAACATAAAATCAGAAGCAACAAAGCAGCAAAACTCATGGACACAGTTAATAATTCAGTAGTTACCTGAGGATAAAGGGGCAAGTGGGTGGGAGCAAAGGGACAGTGACACAAATATATAGTGATGGAAAGAGAACTGACTGTGGGTGCTGAACACTAAATACAACACATACAAGATGTAATGTAGAATTGTACACCTGGGACCTTTGTGATTTTTACTAATCAATGTCACCCTAATAAATTAAAAAATAAAAATTAAAATATAAAAAAAGAAAGGGTCTTTTGTTGTCAGATGAAGTGTACTGTAAATGTCTATTATGTCCAATTGCTGTAATGTATTGGTTAATGCTGATATTTCCTTATTTATTTTCTGTTTTGATGATCTTTTCATCACTGTCAAGGGGGTATTTAAGTTCCCATTATAATTATGTTTTTGTCAGTTTCTCCTTTCAGATCTGTTGGTAATAGATTTGTAAATTTTGATGCTTCCTGAATGGGGGCATATATATCATTGAGTGTCATATCTTTTTGTTGTATTGTCCCCTTTATCACTATGAAATGCCCATCTTTGTCTCTTATTTACCTTTTCTATCCTGAAGTCTGTTTAACCAGATATAAGAATGGCTACTCCTGCTTTTCTCTGGATGCTATTTGCTTGGAATATTATTTTCCATCCTTTCACTTTGAGTCTTTGTTTGTCCTTGTGACTGAGGTGTGTCTCTTGGAGAGAGCATATAGATGGGTTTTGTTTTTTAATCCAGTCTGTTACTTTGTGTTTTTTTGTTTGTTTTGTTTTGTTTTTTATATGTGAGGATTTCCTATAGCCATTTAATATTCTGATTTTTGGTAGCTTGGTGTCTTCATTTTTCCTTTGCTGTTTTTCTCATTGTTAGTATTTTTGGTTTGATGGTGTTTTATTATTTTTCCTTCTATTTTATCTTTTTTTTTTTTTTTTTTTTTTTTTTTTTTTTTTTTTTTTTTTTTTTTTTTTTTTTTTTTTTTTTTTTTTTTTTTTTTTTTTTTTTTTTTTTTTTTTTTTTTTTTTTTTTTTTTTTTTTTTTTTTTTTTTTTTTTTTTTTTTTTTGGCTATGTGTCTTAGTGTTGAGGGGTTTTTTAAATTTGTTTTTAGTAGTTACCATGAGGTTTATGCAAAAGAAAGATTCAATTAGGTAGTGTCTCCTTTTCTTTTGTTTGTTTGTTTTTTGGGTGTTTTCTTTTTGGTTGGTTTGCTTTACTTTTTTTCTTTTTCTCTTTTTTTTTTTTTTTTTTTTTTTTTTTTTTTTTTTTTTTTTTTTTTTTTTTTTTTTTTTTTTTTTTTTTTTTTTTTTTTTTTTTTTTTTTTTTTTTTTTTTTTTTTTTTTTTTTTGGTGATTCCCTGGCCAGGAATCGAACCCAGGCCATGGTGTTGAGAGTGCCGAAGCCTAGCCACTACACCACCAGGGAACCCCTTAAGCATGCTTCTTATCTCCTTTCTGGTTTGGAAATGTAAACCTTTACTTCCTCTCCTTTTATGTTTTTGTTGCACCAACTTATCCCCATTTATTTTGAGTTTTCATTTCAGGTCAAATAGCCTCCTTCATTATTTCCTAAAATGCCAGCTTTGTGTTAAAGAATTTGCTCAACTTGTGTATGTCTGAAAAGGTATTTATTCTTCCTTCATATCTAAAAGATAATTTTACTGGATAAATTATTCTTGGTTGGTCATTTCTTTCTTTCAGTATTTTGAATATTGGATTCCACTCCCTCCTAGCTTGTAAAATTTCTGCTGAGAAGTTTGATGACAGCTTTTGGGCTTTCCTTTATAGGTTATGATCCTTTTTTCCCAGGATGCCTTGATGAGTCTTTCTTTGTCCTTGAACTTTAACATCTTTAGTATAATGTGCCTTGGAGAAGGTCTGCTAGAATTTAGGTAGGTAGGGGACCTGTTTTCTACTTCAATTTGGGGTTCCAGTTCTTTCTAAAGGTTTGGAAAGTTTTCATCTATTTTTTTGAGTAAGCTCTCTTTGGATTTTTGCTTTGCTCTTTTGAGATTCCTATTATTCTTATAGTGTTTTTTCTAATGGTGTCAGACATTTCTTACATAGTTCTTTTGTTTCTTTTGACTCTCAACTCTCCCTCTTCTTTATTCTGTGACAATTCCATATTCCTATCTTCTAAGTCGCTAATTATTTCCTTCATCTGATTGGCCCTGCTTCCTATGCTAACTAATTGCATTTTCACATCTTTATTGCATTCTTTATCTTTGGAATATCTCTTTGGTTTTTTCTTCCCATAGTTTCAATTTCTTTGTTAAAGTGTTCCTTTTGTTAATAGATTTCCTTTCTGAGATAATTTAGCTCCCTCTGTGTACTTTGCCAATTTTCTTTTCTCTCTCTGAGTGTTTTTAGAATTGCAGTCTTGAATTCTGTGTCATTTAGATAATGTAATTTCTTATTTTCCAGTTCCTTTTCTGGAGAATTTTCTTTCTTTTTCTGTGCAGCTTTGTTTTCTAGAGTACTCGTTGTTCTCTTCCTGGGCATAAGGACTTTTCCCCTGGCAAATATGAAGAGGTCTTTCTTTCACTTCCCAGTTGGTGTTGCTACTGTGTCTCATATTTTCTCTTGTCCATTCAGTTTTCTCACACTGGGAGGTTCCCTGGGAAGTGGGCTTCTCTACTTTGATCCAGTTACCTTAATTTCAGTGTTCCTCTTTTTAGGGAGGATGCAGTAGGTTGTGCCTCTGGATCTTAGTGCAGGCTGGCACTGTTGTGCTGTGTGCTTCAGTATCCCTGACCCTCACTGCCAGTTTCAGCTAGAAGGGTAGGGGCAGGTTTTGTTGGAAGAAGGGCAGACACAGCCTTGATGGTCTCCCCTCTGTGGCTGACTGCAGGTTCCAGGTAGAGCTAGTGAGGCAAGCCCTGGGAGAGAGTTGGGAGAAGCCACCAGGCTCCATGCCTACAGGTTATTCCTGGTTGTGAGGGCAGAGATTGCACCCTGTCCTGAGCACTGGTTTCAGCCACAATGTAATCTTGTCTGCCCACCAAGGCTGCTACAAATATGCACCCTTGGGTCTATCCTCTCCTCTCCTTGGGACTGTGATACCTCCTGGTCAGCGCTTCCATGGCCCCTGTCTCTCAGTCAGCTTTCCTAGGGCCACCCTGTGGCTGGGTCTGGTGTGCCTACGTGTTACAGTTTCCCTGAGCCCGCCTACCTAATTCAGCTGTTAGGGTAGGGGCGGGGTTTGTTGGGAAAAGAGCAGGTGTGGCCTTTTTTATGGCACCACTTAATGGTAGTTTCCATTTTTGTGGCTGACTGCAGGCTCTAGGTTGAATAGGGAGGTGAACCTTGGGAGAGAGTCAAGGGAACCACCAGGTTTTGCATCTATCTGTTTTGCCTGACTGTGAGGGCAATGCTGATTGCAACTGCTGCATGACCTAAGATCACACCCTGTCTTGGGTACTGGTTTCAGCCACAACACAATCTCATCTGCCCACTAAGAGCAGAAAAGGCTGCTGGGAATGTACGCATTTGTGTCTGTCTTTCTCCCTTCTTCCAAGCCCCTGCCTCACCCAGGATTGTGATCTTTCCTGGTCAGTGTTTCCGCAACCCCTGGCTCTCAGTCTCCAGCTCACCCAGGGTTGCCCTGTGGTTGGGTCAATGCTGCTGCGACTCTTGACTCCCAGCCCTGAGCTCCTCCAGGCCCACACCTCTACCCCAATGCATGCTTTGGATATGGCCCTGGTCTTCCCAGTGCCATTTAAGGCACCATGTAAGGCACCTCTGCTCGGGCCTAACTCTCCCAAGGCCATATGTTCAGGGCCTAGGTCCCAGGACTGCCCCCAATTCAGCCACCTGTGCCTCTGCCCTTGTCAGTTCTCTGCTTCAAAGCTGACCAAGGTCATGCTGCATTTCAGCCAGTGTTTACAGATTTGCAGCTCACCCTCTCTTCTGCTGGGCTCTTGGTTGCAAACCATGGCCCCATCTTCCCTCTTCCCCTCTCTCCTGCTCACCTCCCTTTCTCTGACATTTAGGCATTTTCTTGTGATGAATGGTTCTCTCAACTGAGGCTCTGTGCTGCTTAGGAATTCTATGGTTGGGATTTTATTTTTTATTTTTTTACCTGTTATTTTCTAAGAAATGTTTCAAGAGTCTCCTCTCATGCTGCCATCTTGGTGACCCCCTCTCCCAACAATTTTGATATGTTGTGTTTTTATTGTCTTTAGTTTCTATTTTTTTAAATCCTTGTTCTGTAATCCAGTCATTTTTACTAAGATGTTGTTTAATCTTTATATATACATTATTTTTTGCTTTCTTTTTGCAGATGATCTTCAATTTCAAAGCTTTGTTGTCTGAGAATACACTTGGTATGATTTCAATCTTGTTGAATTTGCTGAGGCTAGTTTTCTGTCCCAGCATATATTCTATCCTTGAGAATGTTCCATGTGCACTAGAAAAGAAGGTATGTTCTTTTTTTTTTTGCTGGATGAAGTGTCCTGTAAATGTCAATTATGTCCAATTGCTGCAATGTGTCACTTAAAGCTGTTATTTCCTTGTTTATTTTCTGTTTGAATTATCTGTTCATGGCTATTAAGGGGGGTGTTTAGGTCCCCTACAATGACTGTGTTTTTGTCAGTTTCTCCTTTCAGTTCTGTTTGTAGTTGCTTTGTATATTTTGGTGCTTCCTAATTAGGGGTACATATATTAATTAGTGTCAAATCTTCTTGTTGTTGTATTGTCCCCTTTTATCACTATGAAATGTCCATCTTTTTCCCTTCTTATCTTTTTTAACCTGAAATTTGTTTCATTAGATATCGGTATGGAAATTCCTGCTTTTCTCTGGATACCATTTGCGTGGCGTATTGTTTTCTATCCTTTCACTCGGTATCTGTGTTTGTCCTTATGGATGAGGTATATCTCTTGGAGACAGCATATGGATGGGTTTGGTTTTTTAAAACAGTTGGCTACTCTATATGTTTTTATTGGTGAGTTCAGTCCATTTACATTTAAAGTGATGATTTATATATGAGAATATCCTATGGCCATTACTTCCTTCCTTTTTTATTTCTTTTTTGTTTTTCCAACTCTATTTCATTTATTTTGATGTTTTGTTTTGGATGGAAGAGACTCCTTCATGAAATGCTGGCCTCACACTGGAGAATTCCCTCAACTTCTGTCTGAGAAAGTCTTTATTCCTGCTTCATATCCAAAGGATAATTTTGCTGGTAGTTTATTCTTGGCTGGAAGTTTCTCTTAATATTTTGAATATTTTATTCCACTGCCTCCTGGCTTGTAGAGTTTCTGCTGAGAAGTCTGATAATAGCCCGATGAGATTTCCTTTAAAGGTTACAGTTTTTTGTTTTTTTGTTTTTTCTTTCTGGCTGCTTTGAAAATTGTCTCTTTGTCTTTGGTTTTTGACGTCTTGAATATAATGTGTCTTGGAGAAGATCTCCTAGGATCCAGGTAGCTAGGAGATCTATATTCTTCTTGAATATGGGGCTCCAGATTTTTCCATAGGTTTAGAAAGTTCTCATCTACTATGTGTTTGAGTATGCTCTCTGTAGAGTTTTTTTCTGCTCCTTCTTCTAAGCCTATTATTCTAATACTGTTTTTTCTAATGGAGTCTGATATTTCTTGTAGAGTTCATTCAATTCTTTTGACTCTGTACTCCCCATCTTCTTCTTTCTGTGTTGTTTCCATGTTCTGATCTTCAGTATCACTAATTCTTTCCTCCATCTGGTTGGCCCTGCTTCCTATGGCAGTTATTTCATTTCTCATTTCTTTTATTGTATTATTTATCTCTCAAATTTCCATCTGATTCTTTCTTATAATTTCAGTTTCTTTGTTAAAATGTTTCTTTTATTCATGAATTTTCTTTCTGAGATCATTCATCTCAGCTAGGTTGTTCTACCAATATGTTTTCATTTCTCTGAGAGCCTTCAGAACTGCAGTCTTATATTCTATGTCACTTAGTTTATGCATTTCTAGATCTATATGATCCTTTTCTGAAGATTTTTAAATCTTTTTTCTGAGCAGCTTTGAATCCTAAGGTGCTTATAGTGTTTTTCCTTCTGGGCATGAAGACTTTTTCGGTGACAGTTTTAGGGAAGTCTCTCCTTTTCCTGGTTGGTATTGCTGTAGTGTCTTGCTCTAAAGTAGACACTAGATGGTGCTGGGGGGCAAGCTTTGGGAGAGAGAGCTGTGTTTGGGAGCCTGCTGGTGTGTAGCTACTCTGCTTCTTTTGCTGGTTGCCCTGATCATCAACTCCACTGCAAGAACAGTCCATTGATTAGGGAAGCCTGGGTGGAGGGTGGTGAAGAGCAGAGGCCTATGCAAGGCAAGCTGGGAGATTTGGGTGCCAAGTGCTCGTGTGAGATGAGCCTTACTCTCTTCTCCTGAGCCTGCTTTTCACCCAGGACCATGTTTCAGGAGTTCAATATTTGCATTGCAGCCAATCTCAGATTCAAACTCACTCAGAACAGACAGTGGAGTGATGCTGCAGCTGGGGGCCTTATTCCCACCTGAGGCAGTTCAGATGCTTTGTTCAGCCTCTGAGCTCCCCCAGTGCAGTTTCTGAACTGTGTCCCTAACACACTGCTGCTTGGTCCAATTTGCCCACAGTCTGCAGGGTCTCAGCCCCTCTGGCCTCCACTCTTGTGGCCACTGAGCCTCCCCCTATACCTCCCCACCTGGTATCATGCTGGTCTTGAGCTAGTGTTCTCTGATTCCTTCCTTTCATTTAGCCAAGGTCAGGTCAGGTCACAATCTGTCTCTACTCCCTCCCTCTTTTCTCTCTTGCTTGCCCCCTTTCTCTAACCTTTGGGTGTTCTCTTGCAATGGGTGGATTTCTCAGCTGTCACTGTGCTACTCAGTGTTTCCCATGTTGGATCCCTGCCAGATGTTCAATTGTATTTTCCAGGAGAGGTTTCAGGGATCTTCTCTCTGGTCACCATCTTGCTGAGTTCTCCTGTTATTTTTAATTTATGTATCTCTCTTTATTTTTTATCTGTTTACCTAGTAGTTTATTATTTTCATTTCTCTTTTACAAGGAACCTGCTTTTGGTTATTTGTTTTTTTGTTTGCCCATTTTTTATTTCATTGAATTCATTCTTATCCTTGCTGTTTCTTTCTTTCCACTTCCTTCATGTTTAATTTATTCTTCTTATAGTAGCTTCTTTCTCTTAAAGAGAAAGCATAGAGTATTGATTTTAGAATTCATTTTTTTTAATATAAGAACTTCGAGTTACACATTTCCCTCTAAGCTCTGCTTTAGCTGCACCCCACAAATTTGATGTGTTATGTTTTCATTATCAATTGGTTCAAAACATTTTCTAATTTCTTTTGTAAATCAAAAGCACAATGAGACATCACTTTACCCCTGTTAGAATGGGTATTATCAACAAGACAAGAAATAACAGTGTTGGAGAGACTGTGGAGAAATACTCTCATACACTGATAAAGAAAATGCGTATTGGTATAACTGTTATGGTAGACAGTATGGCGCTTCATCAACAATTAAGAATAGAGTCACTTAACACTGCGAATAGGTGCTTGGAAACTGCAATTTTAAGCAAAATGACATACAATGAAACCAATTTTACCATAGGCTAATTGACAGAAACAAGAGTTAAGTTCCTACACCATACTTCTGGACAAAATATCCCCCAACTTTTAAATAAAGACCCAAAACACTTTCAACATTAAACACTGAAGTAAATGTGAGCTGTACATTCTTTTTAAGAAAAGATGAGTAAAAACAAGTGAGGTCATTGTGTCCCAACCCACTTACTGGGTTGCAGGGGGCGCTGGATCCTCTCCTGGCAGCTCAGGGCAACTCCAAAGCCTTTTCCAACTCCAAATCCCCTAATGAAGGCCAGCCCCCTCAGGGAGTGGAGGACTGATGGTCTTCGGAGAGTTTGGTGTCCATTGGAAGAACGTGCTTTAACTCTCGTCATCATCGTGCAATGGGGTAAAAGTGAGAGCTGAGAGCTGAGACCGCGGGAGCCCTGGCATTCCAGAGGTTTAGTTTTGGTTAACATTGCTAAAAGTTACAAAGGAAAATAAAAGGGCAATTTGATAATAAAGTTTTCAAAAATTTCTCAATGTAGGGATGTCAATTCTTGTACGTGTAGAGCAACTGTGCAGGAGAGCACAAAAATGTGAGGAAGACATAAGAGAGCAAAGTGGTGGGAGAATTCATTTATGATATGGCTCAGAGTGGTAAAGCCATGTCAAATTTCAAGAGCCTTTGCCACAGTGTCCGTATACTTTATTTATTATTCATTTATCAAAAATGTGCTCAACACTTAACAAACAGCAAGTGCTAAACAACCTATAAGTTAATTCAAATATGTTGATTATCCATATAATTATACTCTTCTCATATATCTTTTAGCTACTCATTTTGAATTTAATTCCATTATAGTCAGAGAATATGCTCACTATGATTTCAATACATTTAACTTTATTAAAACTTGTTTTATGGTCCAATATAAGACCTATTATAGTAATTATTTTATAATCAGTTAAAAAGAACATGTATTTTTCTTCTGTTGGATGTAACATTTTATGTTAAAAAGAAGTGTTCCATAAATGTCAATGGGTCAATTTAGCTTATAGGTCTTATATATGCTTAATGATTTGCCACTGAATCTGTTACTGAGTTGAGTAAAATCTTCAACTACAATTGTAAATATTTTATTTCCGTGTTAATTCTATCAACTTTGCTCACATATTTTGAAATGTTCTTATTAGGTACATACACATTTGGAAATTTTACCTTCCTGATGATTTTAAACCCCTTATCCTTTTTTTATATTAAAATGTACCAGTTTATATCTAGTATAGTCTTTGTTCTGATGTTTACTTTGTTCTTACTAGAGCCATTCCAACTTTCTTATGATTATTTTCTACATGTTATGTATTTTCCTATCTTTTAAACCTACATGTGTCTTTATATTTAAAGCAAGTTTCTTGTATATAGCATACATTTGGGTCTTAATTTTTAAAATCTAGTTCAACAATCCCTGCCTTCCAATTGAAGTGTTTAGTGTACTTATATTTAACTCTATATTATCTTCATTATTTACTGATTAACTGTACCTTTTGTGAGTATGTGTGTGTGTGTGTGTGTGTGTGTGTGTGTGCTTATTCTAGGACTTAAAATATGTACCTTTAACTTAGCAGAATTTATCTTCAATTAAATTATACTATTTTAAGTACAGTGTAAGAACTTTATCACACTGTACTTCCATTTTACCCTTCCATCCTTTGTGCTATTTTTATTATAGGTTTTAATTCTACACATACTATAGAACCCCAAACATTGTTATTTCTTTTGCTTTAAAAATCACCAATCCTTAAAATAATTAAATAAATAAAAATCTGGTACAGTTACCCATATATTTATCATTTCTGAAGCTTATCCCTCTGTGTAGCTCCAAGATTTTCTGACATCATTTCCTTTAGCCTGAATACTATCATTTAACATTTCTTGTAAGACAGGTCTGCTAATGATAAATTGACTCAGCTTTTGTTTCTATGAAAAAGATTTTATATTTCCTTTATTTTGGTATATGTGCTGCTGAAGTGAGCACTATTTTTCCTTTATTTTGAAAGTTATTTTTTTAAATATAGAATTCTTCTTTCACCATTTAAAAAACATTATTTCATTGTTTTCTGATTTATACAGTTTCTGCTGAGAAGTCTGATAATTTTTTCTTTTCTTTTCTTTTTTTTCCTGGCTACCTTATAAGTGTTTTCTTTTGCACTGGTCTTATGTGTTCTGCAATGATTTTGTGTGTGTGTGTGTGTGTTTTGCTTAACTTTCACTTACTTTCTTGGATTTATGGAATTTTAAAAATACATTTAATCATATATGGAAACTCTATAACTATTATTTCTTCAGACATTTTTTCCACATCTTCCCCTTTCTCCTATCCTTTGAGACCTCAATTATACATATATTTGACCTCTTGAAATTGCTTCATAAGTAATCACAGCTTTGTTATTTATTTTTCAGGTTTTTTCTCTTTCTTTAGTATGGATAATTTCTATTGTTATGTCAAGTTCACTGATCTTTTTATCCTTGGTTTCCAAACTGCTACTAATTCACACAATAAAATTTTTATTTCACATACTGTATTTTTTGCCTTTGGAAGTCCCATTTGATTCTTTTTTTATTCCTTCCATTGCTCTCTTTATTATTTTGTTTTCCTTTAAGTATCTGAACATATTTACAATAGCTCTTTTTAATTCCTTATCTGTTAATTCTATCATATCTGTGAATTTTGTATCCAGAAACAGATAGCAGGCTTTGGAAATATTCATTAACTTTTTTCCCCTAATGAGGGGTCATATTTTCACTTTCTTTACTTATCTAGTAAGTTTTTACTAGAAGTTGAACATTATTAATGTTATGTTGTTGAATATATTTGGACTTTGTTGTCTTCTTTTGATGAATGTTTAATTTGCTTGGCAGGCACTTCAGTTACTTGGGGATCAGCTTGGCCATTTCAAGGCCTGGTTTTAAGATTTGTTAGAGCAGATGTCAGAAACAGGGAAGCATAAGGAGTGCTCAGCTATAATTCAATAAAATATTCTCTATGCAATACACAAACATATATGAGAATTCTGCATATTAAAACATCTGAAGGTGGGTTATTGGGAAGAACAGGGGAGGAGAAAAGGGAAAAGTGCAGAAATGGGAGCCATGGGACACAACACAGACCTCACCGTGGTCAATGGAGAGGGAAGAATTGAGATTGAAGTTGCATTCCCTGTGGTGTCAGCAATTCTGCCTGAGGGATTAGCATATAGTATGGCTGAACTCAGTGATCGTGGTAGAGACCTCAGAGCAAAGACTGAGTACAGATGTGCAACAACTGCTGTCTAACAACCCTCACTGCCAGGCAGAAACAAAGCCACAAAGCCTGGCCACCTCCCCTGAACCTCTCAGAGCTCTAACACCTTCCCAGTGTTGGCAGTGGGCCCCAGAAAAAATAGTAGCAGTGTTGGATTAGAAAGCAGAATATCTATAGACCTGAGAAGTGGAGAGACAGTTCCTGAGTGGTAGGTGCACAGTATGGCTAATTCCAGTGACAAGGGAAAAGCTATAGGAATAAGGTAGCTGTGGTCTGGCAGTCTTCATTATTCAGGAGAGGACAAAGCCAGAAATATACCAGCTGCCTCTCTTGGCCCACCCCCACCCCACCTTTCTCAGCTGATCATATTGGAAGGACCCATGGTAGATGAAGCCCACAGCTCTGCATCCTGCTGCAGGAGCACCACTGGGATTTTAGAGGCTCAGAACCCCATGATGTACCACATCCTTTCATGAGGGATGCTCTGAGATCAAGACAACCTGGTCACAGAGGAGAAACCCACATCCCCAGGAAATCTCCTACCATGCAAGAAGGCAGAACAGCTCAAGAGAAAATAAAATGCTCTAACACCACCTACTGGAAGAAAAAAAAATCTCTTTATATAAATCTGCTATAGAATTGACTACCATAGATGCCTAAGAAGTGAAATAATCCATTAATTGCTATCAATAAGCAAGGTAAAAAGGCATATCAGAAAAAAAATTTTTTTTTAATCTTTAGAAAATGAACTTAAAGACATGGAAATATGTGACTTAAATGACAGATAATTCAAGGTTGCAGTTAAAAAAAACTCAATGTGATGCAAGAAAAGTCAGATATACAATTTAATGAACTTAGAAATAAAATCAACAAACAAATATTTTACCAAAGAGACTGAAATTTTACAAAAGAACCAAATAGAAATTCTGGAGCTAGGATACAGACCTAATCAGATGAAGGAGAAAAAATAGTGACATCAAAGGTAGAAATGTGGAAATGACACAGATGGAAGAACAGAGAGACAGTTTAAAAGAAAAAGAGAATTCTACAAGAAATATATGACTCCATCAGAAAGAGCAACATAAGAATAATGGGTATACTAAAAGGAAAAGAGAGCAAGAAGGCAACAGAGAGTCATTCAAAAAAAATAGTCAATGAAAACCTCTCAAACATATGAAAATAACTGAATTCACAAATTCAAGAAGCAAACAGAATATTTAATTACCTCAATCTTAACAGGCCTTCTTCATGGCACATTAGATTGAAGCTGTCAAAAAATTAATGGCAAAAAAAGAATTCTTAAGGCATCCAGGGAAAAGAAGACTGTAGCCTAGAAAGAAAAGCCCATTAAATCATCATCAAACTTTTTATCAGAAACTCTACAAGCCAGGAAAGAGTGGAACCAAATATTCAAACTATTGAAGGAGAGAAATTACCAGCCCAGAATAATATATCCAGCAAAGATATTCTTTAATATAAAGAAGGATTAAAGGCCTTTCCAGATACACAGAAGCTGAGGGAATTTTTTTACCACAAGACCTGCATTATAGGAAGGAACCTATTCAACCTGAAACAAAAAGTCAAAAGGATTACTAAGAGACAGACAGACGCAGGAAATGGCATCCTCTACACAGAATAGGGCATTACACACTTAAACATAACATAAAGGGTAAAGAAGATAACAACAACAACAGAAAAAGAAAGGAAGACAACTTACTACTGCAACTCAGAAATCAACTCACAGCATAAATAAGCATAATATGTGACAACAACATCATCAATTGGGAGGGAGTAAAGGTCTGAATTTGCAAGGAGGAATGAAGACAAGAAGCATGCTTAAGAAAAAAACTACTGTATGTATGAGAGTTTCTTTTTCATAAACCTAATGGTAACCACTCTAAAAATATATCTAGAACTGATACACATAACATAAAAAAAGAGGAAACGGGGAAAATCATAGAATACTCCCAAACTAAAATAACAGACAGAAACACAAAGGTCAAGAAAAAATGAAGACACTGAGCTACCAAAAAAACAAAAGACAAAATGTCTATAGGAAATCTTTATATATCAATCATCTCCCTAAATATAAGTGGACTGAACTCACCAATAAACAGGCACAGAGTAGCAGATTGGATCAAAAAACAAAACCCAACCATCTGCTGCCTTCATAAGATACATCACAGCTACAAGGGCAAATTACAGACTCAAAGTGAAAGTGTGAAAAACAATACTCGAAGCAAGAAACAAGAAAAATTCCAAATAAACAACTTAACATTACATCTTACAATTGACAAACCCTGGTTAGACTCACTAAGAGAAAAGAGAAAAGATACAAATAAACAAAATCAGAAATGAAAGAAGAGAAGTTATGATGGCTACCACAGAAATACAAAGGATCATATGAGAACTATATGCCACTAAATTCAATAACCAAGAAGAAATTGACAAGTTTTAAAAAATATATAACCTTCCTAGACTGAATCACAAAGAACTAGAAAGTCTAAATAGACTGATCAATAGTAACGAAATTAAAACTATAATCCAAAACCTTCCTAAAAGCAAATGTCCAGGACTAGATGGCTTCACTAATGAATTCTACCAAACATTCAAAGAGGATTTAATGCCTGTCCTCCTCAATCTCTTCCAAAACTATTGAAGAAGAGGCAATACTTCCTAACTCATTTTATGAAGCCAGCATTACCCTGAAACCAAACCCTGGTATGGATAACACAAAAAAGAAAACTACAGGCCAATATCTTTAATGAATACAGATGCAAAAATCCTAAACAAAATACTAGTAAATCAAATACAATAATACATTACAAAGATTATATATCACAATCAAGTGGGGTAAATTCCAAGGCACAAGGATAGTTGAACATAATAAAATCAATGTGATGCATCACATTAACAAAATTAAGGATAAAAATCATATGATTATATAAATAGATGATGAAAAAGCATCTGACAAGTTATGACATTTATTTATGATTAAAACACTTAGTAAAATGGGTATACATAAAGCAAAGTACCTCAGCATAATAAAGGCCATATACGACAAACCCTCAGCCAATATTCTGAATGGTGTAAAACGGAAAGCTTTTCTTCAAAAATCAGGAAGACAGGGATGCCCCCTGTCACCACTGTTACTCAACATAGTATTTTAAGTCCTAGCCAGAGTAATCGAATAAGAGAAAGAAATAAAAGGCATCCAAATTGGAAATAGAGAAGTTAAATGGTTACTTTTTGCAAATAACATGATTCTTCATGTAGAGAACCCTAAAGACTCGACCAAAAAACTATTAGAAACAACAAACACATACAGTAAAATCGCAGGAAACAAAATCAATGTACAAAAATTAAAATCCATTATATTTCTATATACTGACAATGAAATTTCAGAAACATAAATTAAAAGTATTCCTTTTGTAATTGCAAGAAAAAGAATAAAAAACCTAGGAATAAACTTAACAAAAATGTGAAGGACTTATACACTGAAAATTATGACATCATTAAAAGAAATTGAAAAAGACACAAAGAAATGAAAAAAAATTTCATGTTCATGAATTGTAAGAATCATCATAGTTAAAATGACTGTATTACCCAAGAATACATATTTAATGCAATCCCCATCAAAATCCCAATGGCATTTTTAAAGGAAATAAAATTTACAAAAACATCAGATTTGTATAGAATCACAAAAAAACCTGAATGGTCAAAGTATCCTACAGAAAATGTACACAGCTGTACATTTCAATTTATACTATAAAGTGGCATTAATTAAAACAGCATGGTATTGACAGAAAAACAAATACCAATGGAATACAATTGGAAACCCAGAAATAAACCCACAGGTTTATTTTGGCTCCACAAAGGAGCCAAAAACATAAAATAAAGAAAAAAGGGGCTCTTTAATAAATGGTGCTAGAAAAATTGGAAAACCCTGTGCAAAAGAATAAAACTAGACTGCTGTCTGTCGCCATATACCAAAATTAACTCAAAATGGATAGAAAACCTAAACATAAGACTTAAAATAATAAATTACTTAGAAGAAAGTATAGATACTAAACTTAGAGATCTTGGGTTCAGAGAGGATTTTATGAATTTGACCTCACGGCAAAGCAAATAAAAGCAAAAATAAATGAATGCAATTATATCAAACTAAAAAGCTTCTGCACAGCAAATAAACCATCAAAAAATCAAAGAGGCTACCAACTGAATTGAGGAAGATATCTACAAACAATGTCTCTGATAAAGGGCTAATATCCAAAATATATAAAGAACTTGTACAACTCAACACACACACACACACACACACACACACACACACACACAAAATCAATCAATCAATCAAAAAGTGGGCAGAGGACCTGAACAGACACTTTTCCCAAGAAGATGTAAAAACAACTAACAGATACATAAAAATATGCTCAACTCCACTAGCTATTAGAGAAATACAAATCAAAACCACAATGAGATACTACCACACACATGTTAGAATGGCTATCATCAACAAGACAAGTAATAACAAGTGTTGGAGAGGCTGTGGAGGAAAAGGAACCCTCATATAGTGCTGGTGGGAATGTAAATTGGTCCATCCACTATAGAAAACAGTATGGAGGTTCATCAAAAAATTAAGAATAGAATTACCATAGGTCCCAGCAATCCCCTTTCTGGGTATCTCCCCCCCCCAAAAAAATATGAAAATATTTATTCATAAAGATATATGTATACCTTTGTTCATTGCAACATCATTCACAGTGGCCAAGATGTGAAAACAATCAAAGTATCTTTCAATAGGTGATTGGATAAAGAAGATGGGGTACATATACACCATGGAATATTACTCAGCCATAAGAAAAGATGAAATACTGCCATTTGTGGCAACATGGATGCCTCTTGAGATTATCATGCTAAGTGAAATAAGTCAGAAAGAAAAATCCAGAACCATATGACTTAACTCACATGTGAGATATTAAACTGAAAGCAACAAACAAACAAGACAAATAAAAACTCATAGACAACAATTTGATGTTACCAGAGAGTAAGGGACAAAGGGAATGTTAGAAGGGGGTTCAAAAATGTGGTGATGGAAGGAAAACTGACTGGGTGGTGAATACAGAATACAATATACTCATATAAATTATGTACTATGGAAATGTACGCTTGAAACCTATATGATTTTACTAACCAATGTCACCCCAATGAATTTTTAAAAAGATTTGTTAGAATAAATATAAAGTAGCTTTTATTCTAATGCTATTAATAGTTTTAGCTCCACTACTAAGACATGACACTTTTTGGCTCTCTATTGAATATTCCGAGTTTTTCTCTTTACTGGTTAGTAGGAGATCAAATGTCTCTTAACCAACTGTAAGCTCTAGGACTTGTTTAGCTCATAGTCCCCAGCCTCATGTCTTATTATAGGTTGCTGCAGATGTAATTGCAATGTTTGCATCATTGAAATTTGCCATTTGATATTGGAATATGTTCTTAAATAAACGTGGTTATGTTATATACATCATTTTAATGCACATTTCTCACTTTATTTTTTTTTTTGCTGATGAATTATTACTTGCTGTTTATTTTATATTTATTTTATACTATGGAAATGATGTTAGACAAAAAGCAAATTTGGGTAATTTTCTTCAAAATGGGTCCTAAAACAGCAGAGACAACTTGCAACATCAATACATTTGGCTCAGGAACTACTAATGAATATACACTGCAGTGGTGGTTCAAGAAATTTTGCAAAGGAGATGAGAGGCTTGAAGACGAGGAACATAGTGGCCGGCCATCGGAAGTTGACTATGACCAATTGAGAGCAATTATCAAAGCTGATCCTTTTACAACTACAGGAGAAGTTGCCGAAGAACTCAATGTTGATCAACCATTCTATGGTTGTTCAGCATTTGCAGCAAATTGGAAAGGCGAAAAAGCTCAATAAGTGGGTGCCTCATGAGCTGACCAGAAATAAAAAAGAAATCATTGTTTTGAACTGTCCTCTTATTCTGCACAACAGCAATGAACCATTTCTCAATCGGATTGTGATATGCAACAAAATGTGTATTTTATACAACAACCATCTCAGCTATGGGACCAAGAAGTACCAAAGCACTTCCCAAAGCCAAACTTGCACACAAAAAAAAAGGTCCTGGGCACTGTTTCGTGCTCCATTCCTGGTCTGATCTACTACAGCTTTCTGAATCCTGGTGAAACCATTACATCTGAGAAATATTCTCAGCAAATTGATGAGATGCATTGAAAACTGCAATGCCTGGAGCTAGCATTCATCAACAGAATGAGCCCAATTCTTCTCCTGACAAAGACCACATGTCACACAACCAATGCTTTAAAATGTGAACAAATTGGGCTACAAAGTTTTGCCTCATCTGCCACATTCACCTGACCACTCACCAACTGACGACCACTTCTTGAAGCATCTCGACAAGTTTTTGCAGGGAAAACACTTCCATAACCAGCAGGATGCAGAAAATGCTTTCCAAGAGTTCATCAAATCTTGAAGCATAGAGTTTTATGCTATAGGAATAAACAACCTTATTTCCCATTTGCAAAAATGTGTTGATTGTAATGGTTCTTATTTTGATTAATAAAGGTGTGTTTGAGCCTAGTTATAATATTTAAAATTCACGATCCAAAACCACAATTACTTTTGCACCAAACTAATAGTTTCACCTTACATAGGTTCAGATTAATATTCTGCCAAATAATCAAGGGAATCCCCACACAGATTTTCATATCTCATTTTCTGCCTATCTTGCTCCTCTTTGGTATTCTGTCCCACGATTGCATCTATCTCAGCCTCCCCACATCTTTACCTCTGACTCTTCCCCTCTGTGACATCTCCCAGGAATGTTTGGATTTCTCCTCCCTGTGCCAGAAATTGCCTCTAGGGAGAAAGCTACAACAATCAGAAACTATACCTTGTTGGTTTCCTTTCTTTCAATGGCTGAAAACAAATGATTTTAAACATTTATTGCATACATTTCATCCAGTTTTCTAATTGTTTATAGCGACATGACAAGCCTCATACTGTTAACTCCTTCATGACTAAAAGTAGAAGTTTATTGTTTCATTCTTAAAAATGAATGGATAGAATTCAGCAAGATGGCGACCAGAGAGGAGGTCCCTAAAATCTCCCCTGGAAAATACAATTAAACAGCTGGCCAGGAACCAACAAGGTAGCACAGTGACAACTGAGAAATTCATGCATTGCAAGAAAACACCTGAAGTTTAGAGAAAGGGGAGCAAGTGGGAGAGAAGGAAGAGAGCAGAGATGGATCGCCACCCCACCACACCCCTGCTAACGAAGGAACTAGAAAGAAATCAGGGAGCAGCACAATACAGAGGAGTGGAAGACAGAGTGGCGGAACACTAGGAGACTATGAGGGAGTTGGACCTAAAAACAGTATATTAGAGACAAAGTGTGGGAGCCAGGGTGTGAAACTGAACGAGGACTCTGAACTCCCCAGGCAGGAATAGGGTCCCAGATACAGCACCTCAGCTCCCAGCACCCTCGCGGCCTTGAGCGGGCTCAAGCCCTCACACGACCTACAGCTCCCAGCCCAAGGGGTGCCTGCGCTTGGTGCTCTCACGTGGCACCACCAAGCAGCCAATGGTGCACCCATGCCTGGAGCCCTCACATGGCCCACAGCTTCTGGCCCATGGTGAGCCAGTGCCCAGTGACCTCACAGGGCCCGGAGGTCCTGGGCTGCAGAGTGTGAGATGCCCTTACATGGATGGTACTTGCAAAATTGGCCCTGAGTGGTTGCCATGGAAATTAATCGCAGAAACATGGCCTGGGGTAAAATGCTGAAGAAGGGAGAAAGTCAAATAAGACAACATTTGCTCTGACCAACATAAGCAGCCTCAGCATGCATCCCATTGGCCTTCCCTGTCTCCCCCAGCTTCCCCAATGAAATGCAGCAAGTAGAGTGGCCCCAAATCACATTTTGTTGGCCTCCCCCCTCTTCTGCAGCTTCCCCATGGAACCGCAGAAAGCAGAGAGCCCACAGTCCAGTGTGCTCTGCTGCCAAATGCTGGTGGAGACTGGAGACATGACTTAACCACCTCCCCTCTCTCCTAAAACTTGCCCTCCAGCATCACCTAGTACTTCTCTACAGCAAGACACCACAAAAATAATCAGAGAAATCAAGTGATCTCCTAGGCTCTGCTGGAAATAAAGCCCTTGTGCCAAAAAAGAAAACACAACACATAATAGGAGTACCTTAGGATTCGAAGCTGCTCAGAAAGAAGATAAAAATATCTCCAGAAAAGGATCTTATACACCTAGAAATGTATGAACTGAGTGACAAAGAATATTAGATAGCTGTTGTAAAGCCTCTCAGAGAAATGAAAACATACTGGCAGAACACCAGAGCTGAGATGAATGATCTCAGAAAGGAAATTCATGAACAAAAGAAAGAATCTAACAAAGAAATTCAAACTATAAAGAACACGATGAAAATTCAAGCGATAAATAATACAATAAAAGGAGTGAGAAATGAAATAACTGCCATAGGAAACAGGGCCAAACAGATGGAGGAAAGAATTAGTGATATTGAAGATCAGAACATGGAAACATCACAGAAAGAGGAAACTAGGGAATACAGAACCAAAAGGATTGAAAGAACTCTGCAAGAAGTATCTGACTCCATGCAGAAGAATAATATTAGGATAATAGGATTAAAAGAAGATGCAGAGCAATCTACAGAGAGCATACTCAAATAAAAAGTAGACGAGAACTTTCCAAATCTATGGAAAGATCTGAAACCCCAAATTCAAGAAGAAAATAGGTCCCCTAGATACCTGGACCCTAACAGATCTTCTACAAGACACATTGTACTGAAGATGTCAGAAACAAAATACAAAGAGACAATTCTCAAGGCAGTTAGGGAAAAAAGAACTATAACTTTTAGAGGAAAACCCATCAGGCTGGCATCCAACTTCTCAGCAGAAATTCTATGAACCAGAAGGGAGTGGAATCAAATATTCAAAAGAGAGAAATTTCTAGCCAAGAACAATTACCAGCAAAATTATCCTTCAGATATGAAGAAGCAATAAAGACCTTTTCAGACACGCAGATGCTATAGGAATTCGTCATCACAAGGCCAACACTTCAAGAAATAATGAAGGAGGCTCTTCAACCTGAAACAAAACATCAGAATGAATGGAATAGAGTTGGGACAAGAGAGAAACTAAAAAGAAAAAGAAAGTAATGGCCATAGGAAATCCTTATATATCAATCATCATTCTAAATGTTAATGGACTGAACTCAACAATAAAAGACACAAAATAGCAGACTGGATTAAAAAACAAATAACATCCATATGCTGTCTCCAAGAGACATACCTCATCCATAAGGACAAACACAGATGCCGTGAAAGGATAGAAAACAATACTCCAAGCAAATGGTATCCAGAGAAAAGCAGGAATTTCCATACCGATATCTAATGAAACAAATTTCAGGTTAAAAAAGATAAGAAGGGAAAAAGATGGACATTTCATAGTGATAAAAGGGACAATACAACAACAAGAAGATTTGACACTAATTAATATATGTACCCCTAATTAGGAAGCACCAAAATATACAAAGCAACTACAAACAGAACTGAAAGGAGAAACTGACAAAAACACAGTCATTGTAGGGGACCTAAATACTCCCTTAACAGGCATGGTCAGATCATCCAAACAGAAAACAAATAAGGAGATATCAGCTCTAAATGGCACATTACAGCAATTGGACATAATTGACATTTACAGGACACTTCATCCAGCAAAAAAGAGACTATATACCTTCTTTTCTAGTGTACAAGGATAGACCGTATGCTGGGATACAAAAGTAGCCTCAGAAATTCAAGAAGATTGAAATTATACCAAGTGCATTCTTAGACCACAAAGCTCTGAAATTGGAGATCAACTGTAAAAGGAAAGCAGAAAAAAATCACATATACATGGAGATTAAACAACATCTTATTAAAAATGACTGGATTAAAGAAAAAATAAGAGATAAAATATATAGAAACTAATGATAATGAAAATACAACATATCAAAATTATTAAGACACAGCAAGGGCAGTAATAAGGGGAAATTTATATCATTACAGGCCTATCTTAAGAAACAAGAACAATCACAAGTAAACATCCTAACATCCCATCTTAAAGAACTAGAAAAAGTAGAATAGATAAAACCCAAAGTCAGCAGAAAGAAAAAAATAATAAAAATTAAAGCAGAGCCAAATGAAATTGAGTACAGAAAGACAATAGGAAAAATTAATGCTACAAAGAGCTGGTTTCTGTAGAAAGTTAACAAAATTGGCAAACCACTGGCTAGACTAATCCAAGGGCCAAAGGAAAAGACATAAACATCCAAAATTGGAAGTGAAAGAGGAGAAATTACCACGGATACCACAGAAATACAAAGGATTATAAGAAAATAATATGAAGGACTTTATGCCATTAAATTTAACAACCTAGAAGAAATGGACATGTTCCTAGAAACTTACAGGCTATATAGACTAAACCAAAAGGAACTGGATAATCTCAATACACCAATCAATAGTAAAGAAATTGAAATGACTATCCACAACCTTCCTAGAGGCAAAAGCCCTGAACCAGATGACCTCACCAATGAATTTTACCAAGCATTCAAAGAAAAATTAACACCTATCCTTCTTAGACTCTTCCAAAAAAAGTCATTTTATGAGGCCAACATTACCCTAATACCAAGCCTGGTAAAGACAACACAAAAAAAGAAAACTATACACGACATCGCTGATGGACACAGATGCAAAAACTCTATAAACAAAATAGTAGCAACTAGAATACAATGCATCAAAAAGATTATACATTATGATCAACTGGACTCTGCCCAGGAGCACAAGGATGGTTCAACATACAAAAATCAATCAATGTGGTATACCACATAAACAAAATAAAAGATAAAGACTATATGATCATATCAGTTGATGCAGAGCAAGCATTCGACAAGATACAATATACATTTATGATCAAAACACTGAAAAAAAAAGGGTATAGAAGGAAAGTATCTCACCATAATAAAAGCCATAAATGACAAACCTTCAGCTTACATCATACTGAATGGGGAAAAGCTGAAGCCTATTCCCTTAAAATCAGGGCCAAGACAGGGTTATCACAGCTATTCAATATAGTACTGGAAGGTCTAGCTAGAGCAATCAGGCAAGAGGAAGGAATAAAATGTATCCGAATTGGGAGAGAAGAGGTCAAATAGTTACTATCTGCAGATGACATGATCCTTTATATAGAAAACTCCAAAGACTCCACTAGGAAACGGTTAGAAACATTAAACGAATATGGTAAATTTGCAGGATACAAAAATCAATGTACAAAAATCAACAGCATTCCCATAAAAGAACAACAAATCTTTAAAAAAATAAATGAGAGAGTCAATTCATTTTGCTATCACAACAAAAAGAATGAAATTCTTTATTAATTCTGGGAATTAATAAAGAAACATGATGGACTTATACATGGAAAACTATAAAACACTTTTGATAGAAATTGAAGAGGACACAAAGAAATAGAAAGATATTCCATGTTCATGGATAAGAAGACTTAACATTGTTGAAAAAGAAGGCAAGATGGCGACTGGAGAGGCTGTTCCTAAAGCCTCTCCCAGAAAACACAATTCAACAGCTGTCCAGGAGCCAAGAGAGAGGACCCTGAGTGACAAAATGGCTGTTGAGAAATCCACAAATCGCAAGTAAACACCTGAAGGTTGGCGAGGAGGGGGCGAGTCGGGGAGAGGGAAGGGAGCAGAGACAGACCACAACAGGACACGATCCCTGCTGCTATTCGGAGTAGCGCAGTTTGGGGGAGGGGAGAGACCGGAGAGCTGGGGACGGAGTTTGGGAGCCAGGCTTTGGAACTTTTGAGTGGTAGAAGGGCTGAGCGAAGACTCTGAACTGCAAAGATGACACCCCAGCTCTAAGCACCCTGGAGACCTACACATGGCTGCAGTTCTTGTTCCCAGCCCGCTGCAAAGGTGACCCTGCTGTCTCAGGCCAGGCCCACAGCTTTGGACTTACGCAGCATGCACTTTCTCGTGCATCCCAGGGTTCTGAAAGCAATGTGAGCCTGTAGACTGCCAGATGCTGAATCAGGGCTAGTAAGAAAGACTGATTTGATAGCATTCACCTGAGCCAGCAGAAACAAGCCTGGAAATAGTTTCCCCAGCAAAGGGCAGGAGGCAGAGCCGCCCTTGGAGCACGTTTTGTTAGCCTCTCCCCAGGATATATGCGCATAGCCTCCAAACACAGTAGGAGATCAGAAACAAGAAACAAACAGCCCCCTCTCCCCCAAAACTTGACCCCCAGTGCCACCTAGTGTTTGACCTACAGCAAGACACCACAAAAGCAATAATCTGGGCACTGAACATAAAGCCCTCAAGTCAAAGAGGAAGAACTCAGCGGACAGGATGAATTCCTTAAAAACTAAAACTCCTCAGAAAGAACATGAAATTTACCCAGAAGACAGCTTGTTAAAACTGGAAGGGTCAGATTTAAGTGACGGAGAATTTAAAGCAGCCATTCTAAAGGCTGTGAGAGAAATGAAAACCTATTGGTAGAACACCATAACTGAGATAAATAATATAAAAAAGGATATAAACGACATAAAAAAGGAACTCTGTGAACAAAAAGAACAATTTAACAAAGAAATTCAAAACATAAGAAAGATTGAAACGGAAATACAAGAAATAAATAATACCGTAAAAGAAGTGAGAAATGAAATAACTGCCATAGGAAACAGGACCAACCAGATGGAGGAAAGAATTAGTGATATTGAAGATCAGAACATGGAAACAGCTCAGAAAGAGGAAGAGAGGGAATATAGAACCAAAAGGATTGAAAGAACTCTGCAAGAAATATCCGACTCCATGAGACAAAACAACATCAGGATAATAGGAAT
>PVJL010011419.1:0-43048 GCA_004026885.1 Lyroderma lyra | reverse complement strand
CCTCGGCCCCGCCCCCGAGGCCGCCAGCCGAGGCGCTCTGACAGCTCCCATTGGCAGACCGCGAGCGGGCCGAACGCAGCCCACAGAGCAGCGCCACCACTGTCGGGCGCGCGGCTCTGCAGCACCGCTATCGCCTCGGTCTCCGCAGCCTCAGGCTCCCGGTGTTCCCGCATTGTCCTCGTCCCCGTCGCAGAGATCCGGGATAAGCGTCGCGGGTGAGTACCGCGGATCTGGGGGCGCGGGCCAGCTGGCAGGAGCCTCCCGGAGGGACCGCGATGAGGATACCCGGAGCTACTCTGCCCGTGACGGGCACGTCCCGACCCCCGTCTCCCGCACACTGGGGCTCCCGGCGGGTCCTAGCTCCCGCTTATTGGTCTTTACTCGTATTGTTTTCGTGTTCACACACTTGGGAGGTGGGGAGCTGGCGAGGGGAGGCGAGAGGAGACGTCTCTCGCTCGAACCGTAAGGAGGGAGACGAGCCAGCAGCGCCCAGGTGCCCGGCCCCCAATGGCAGTGACAGTGTCCAGGCGTGGGCATTCGGTTTTCCCGGCAGCAGGAGGTCAGCGCTGACTTGCGGCGGCGGTGGCACTTTGTATTTGTCGGCTGATATTTATCAACTTCGGGGAGGGCGTGCGTGTGCGTCTGTGTGTGTGCGTCTCCCTCCCTGACTTGGGCATCTCCAGGCCTGGGTTTTCGGCGACGCTGCCTGGGCGCTAGCCGTGGTGATCGGTGCAGCGCTTCCGGCCGGACACACGGGGTAGGAGAGTCCGGGGTCTGCACAGAGGGCCGGGGACTCGCGACTGATCTGGGAGGGGGCATTTAAAGCGGCATCCTGAGGGCGCGCAGACAATGACTGGTTCGGGCGCGGGGTCCCCGGGACCGTGCATTGGCTCCCCGCGCTGGATCCAGACCCGACTTCTCGTGGGTGCTGCCGAGCCGCCCGGAGGGGGACCATCGTGGGGCCCGCTTTTGTTTACAGACCTCGCCATTGGGCGCGAGCCACTCGCTGCGCTCCCCAGGCCCGGGCAGCTGCTGCGCGCCCCCTCCAAGCGGGGAGAAGTTGGTGCGTGCTGTCAGGTGACGCCCCCTCCCCCGGCCTCCGGGCGAGATGCTGCAGGGAAAAGACGTCCAGGCGGCGCCTTCGCGCCCAGTCCCCGCTGCGCACATCGCCCCCAGGTCCTCGCACTCTGAGGCGCGGTGTCCCGGCTAGGGTCCCTCTTAGATTGGCGGCCGCCGGGGCGCTGACAGAGCCACACTCACCTTCTTAACAGTAGCATCCTTTAGCCTTGTCTCCTGACCAGCCCAGGTTGATCCGAGTCTGCCTTTTTCCTGCGTGCTGGCAAGTCTTGAAGGACGCGCGCGAGCCCTTGGGGACGCTGGCCAATCCGTGCCCGCTTAGGGGGTACCGACGCGGCCCCGCGGAGCAGCTGTGGGGCACCCTGAGTCAGAGCGGTCCGGATCGGGTTACTCACGCGTGCTGTCTTGGCACACACTTTGAGCTGGAGTAGAGGTTGAGAGCTTGGGCGCGGAGGTCAAACCAACCCGGGCTCCACTACCGGCTCACTGTCAGTCACACACTGGGAGAGCTGCTCCATCTCCCTGCATCTCAGTTTCCGAGTCGGGAAAGTGGAGATGAGTATTCCCATTTGTGAGGAGTTTAAAACGCCAGTAGAATCAGTGCCTAGCACATATGAACCACTGGAATAACGTGGCTTCCTCGTTAGAGGGGCTGTTTTAGAGGAGCCCCCCACCCCCCGTGTCTTTCCCCCTTTCTGTAGTTTTCCACTCTCCTAGTTTCCCGTTTTATTTTAAAAAGCTTGTAGGACTGCCGGTTCCTCCGTTTCCAGTTCTAAATGGGGCTTGTTTTTCTTGCCCTCAGGTTTAAGTATACTGTACTTAACTGATAGCCTGGAACCCCTTTTTCCGTTTGAAGTTCTTGTAGGTTTTAGTTTCTTCTTCCTTTTTCCTTAAGGCTATGCTGAGACCCAGCCCTGGGTGGAGGAGGAAGACTTGGCCAGGTGGGGAGCAGTTGCGGCTGAACCAATGGCGGCTGGACAAAGTGATTAATTCCCGGATGGAGGGAGGTTTGAACAAAGAGATACCTGGAGGCGGGGAGGGCACACTTCCTGGTAGAAGTGAAATTTGAGCTGTGTCTTGTAGCAGAAGTTTGGGAAAGCGCTGGTTTTTAGAACACTGCTCTTCTGTGCTCCATAGTAAAGAGCTCCTCCATGGAGATTGCCTTGGAGTGGTAAACATGGAAGTTGCTCAGTAATTATCATTGAGTAGAGGAGAAAGAAACCGGAGGAAGCTGTTGACTAGGGAAGGTAGAAGAGAATTGATTTCATTGTATAGCTCCAAAATGCTGTCCATTTTTTAACTGTTCTCTTTCTGCTCCACCAGCCCCGCCTTGCTAATCGTCTTTAGGCAAAGAGAGAGCCAGTTGCATACAGGAAAAATAAAAACAAGAAAAACTGCTCAACAAACCATAATCAGATAAATCATTTAAAAAAGACAATCTCAGGCTTTCCTATGGAATAAAATGTTAGTGAAAGAAACCAAACTGCTTGTTGCTTCACCACCCTTTCGCCCGCTGGGACAAATGATTGCTCTGACCCCTCCGCCCCCACCCCCCCAGCCTTTACTGGGCGAAACAAGCAAACAACAGAAACAGATGCTGGGAGAGGGGCTTGTCGCCTGTCCTTTGGGAACAGAAACCCACAGGGACGCTCCTTTGTGCCTCTGCTGCCCTGGACCTGCCTCAGTGGCCCCCAGTGGAGGCCAACTCTGGCAAGCTCCGTAGGGGCCACTAGTGTTCCACATGGCAGTGAGTGTGATGACCAGTCCCACTCCCAGAAATGACTCCATCCTTCCTGCACTTGTTCTGGGGATTCTCTGGCCTTTAGGGATGCCGAAAGGCAGCTTGCCCCCTGCTGCTGCTGTCTGGGGAACCAATCAGTCGGCCCCGACTTGAAAGGGAGCCTGTGGTTAGGAAATCTCATTAGCTGACAGTTTAACTCCACTCTAGTGCTCATCCAAAGAGCTAGAACAAAGCCTTCTCCTTTCCCCCTGTGGTTCTCTCCCAGCTCCCCTGGTCTCCCCTCTCCCTCTAAACTGGGAAGAAAAAGCATCCAGGTCTTGTCTCCACCCCCACCCCCAAATTCCTGCAGTTCGGGCTAGCCGGCTGAACCCCAGGCATTCTGGAGCACCAGGGCAGCAGTTCCTCCCCAAAGGGGCGCTTGGTGACACTTCCCCTTTGCTTTCCGCGAGGCGCTTTCTGTCTGCGGGAGACGCCTTTGGTGAGGCAGCACGTTCTCGGACGGGAGCTTCCAGCCTCCCCTTTCCCGGGGAGGGCGCAGGACTCCCACTGCAGCCCCCCTACCCCGGAAGTCCTGGTTGTGCCTGTGGGAGACGACTGGAGGGGACAGGGTGTGCCGGCAGTGTACCGGTGTCTGTGGGATTCGTGAACCCCGCGGATGGGTTTGGGCTTGTGTTGGAGAAAAGTGCCTTGTTTTCAATGTCTGCAGTCATTTAGAGTCCTAGATCCAAAACACTTACACTCCGAACGTGCCTGTGTACATACCTGTTTTCCTTGCTGGTTAAGAGAGTAAGTAGAGTGCATATTTCAGAGTGTGTCCCTCTCTCCACGGCCCCCCCACCCCCACTGATATAGGGCCCGAAGAAACAGATTTGCAAATTCCCAACAAAAATTTTTCTGTTTTCCATAATTCCAAAGTTCAGGTTGTTTCGTCTCAACTTGTATTCAGTTTTGTGTAAGTGATAACTCCTGTGTTATAAAGAATGATCTCTCATGAGTGTAGGTAAAAACACTTATTTTTAAAGACTTTTTAAAACATTAAATAAAAGAGGCACTCAAAAATAGAGCAGTACTTAGCCCGAACAGAGTGTTTTGAAAATAAAACAATGCTAAAAGTGTACAAGATATCACAGTGGGGCCTGTGCTCCCCTTCTGTCCCCCCCCATCCCCCAGCATAAGACTTGCACTGTTCCCGTGCTCTCCCAGGACCTCATTAAGAAATTCATAAAGGCCTAGGCTGTGCTGATGGAGAAAGTCTGCTTGTGCTTGTGCTTTTTTGAGATTCTTCTAGAAGACCTTGGAGCTCTTTGCTAGGTGAAGAGGGTTCGCCTCACTTGGGCTGAGGCTGAGCTTGGGAGACCTGCATTCTGCGAGTGGGATCCCAGTTCATGGAAAAGGAGGGGGCCAGGATGCTGGGGAGGACGGTACGACCGCGTCATCCTGCGCATTCGAAGGGTGTTAAACAGAGTGGTGATTCGGCCGGCGCGCTGGGGAGGAAGGCTCTCGTGGCTGGGCACATCCTCAGGTCCAGCGCGGGCCAGGGCCCTCTGAGTCTTGGTTCTGTCACAAAGTTGTTTTCCATAAAGGGACACTGAAGTGTCCACATGGGGAGGGTGTCCTAGCATTTTGGAGCCCCCCTCCTAGCAAAACTGAAGTATGCTAAGAAAGGTACCTCACCCCGTCTGTCTGGGGCTGCTTTGAATTCATGAAGGAAGAAAATAAAAGGGAGTGGGGGGGAATGTGTTTGGTTTAACAACAAAAAAAGACACCCGTTTTATTTAATTCCAGCCTCAGCCCCCCGTAGAGCATGATTTTATTGGAGGCCAAAGGGTTAGTACACAGGTCTGTGAGGAAATACGTGGACCTGCCTCGGCTTGGATTGGGTTGGAGATTAGGCCATCGGGAGGCACTTGCTTTTCCGTGAAGATGCCAGACACCATTTTCCGCGTCCTTGGAGGAGACAGGGTATCTCCAGCCTTTGCAGGGGCTGCCCCCACCCCGCCCCTAGGCCCGAGGCTGCTCACCTTGTAAACAGGGATCCATTCTAGTTCCTGTTTCTGATTTCCTCTGCCCTCTGCGGAGGTGATAAGGAGCCCTGGAAAACCACTAGGTCCGAGGGAAGTCAGCCACGTGGCGGGCCCGGGGGTGGCGGCCCGGGGGTGGCGGGCCCGGGGGTGGCGGGCCCGGGGGTGGCGGGCCGGGAGGGGGGTGGCGGCCCGGGGGTGGCGGGCCCGGGGGTGGGGGGCCCGGGGGTGGCGGGCCCGGGGTGCTCCCCGTGGGGCTGTCAGGATCTCCGAAATGGAGTGGATGGGATTTTTCGGCCAGTGCCCTTCAGAAGAGGATACGGTGGTGGGCCTGGTGTCCGCAGGTAAAGTCTGAGGGGCCATGCTGGGGGCCTGACTGGTTTTTGGTGGGGAAGGGAGTCCAGCCTGGCCACCTCCGAATTCCTTCCGACCCTGGGGACCAGGTCTCTCTGACGCGAGCCCATAACCTGGATTGGGTGGAGAGCCCTCGGCCGCATTCCTGGCAAACAAGGCTTCTTGCAGGCAGGTCCAGGGGTGTCGGGATCTCATTAGCTCGTTCCCATGCGCTTTGGAGGCTCCGATTTGTGAGGTTCTTCTTGCTATGACCTTCTCTTGTGTGTGTGTGTGTGTTTTCTTTTTGGATTTAATAGGA
Organism: Lyroderma lyra; assembly: GCA_004026885.1. Classification (NCBI taxonomy): domain Eukaryota; kingdom Metazoa; phylum Chordata; class Mammalia; order Chiroptera; family Megadermatidae; genus Lyroderma; species Lyroderma lyra. Next base: position 37,557 of record PVJL010011419.1, on the reverse strand, counting down.
GCCTGACCTTACGGACTGAGGTGAATGTGTTAGTTTTTGTCTTTTTTGCCAAATATGCATCTCTGGCTCCTCACATGACACAGGGATATCTTTGGAAACTGAGAACACGGGAGGGCGAATTCTTCAGCCAGCTGCAGCCTCCGGGGCCTCTGAGAACCACAGGGCCCCTTTCCTCGCCTGGGGGCACTGAACTCTCTGGGGTGCTAGGACCCTCATGGGTCGTGCCCGTTGCCTGGTGTAATGTCTATCTACCAAAGTACCCCAGTTTGGTAGCCCCACATCTTCAGTCCCTAGTATCAGAGTTTTAACCCTGATTCTGTTTTAAATAAATAACTGAGTAGTTCTTTTGGGATGGCAAACTGCTGTGTTCTGGTGGCAGGCAGTCTCTGCCTTCACCTTTTGGTTTATAAAGTGTATTTAAACCGGGGCCGCTGTGTGGGGAGAATGCCACGTGCACGTTCTTCTAGAGAACATCTTTTGGATCCCAAGGTTATTAGCACTTGTGAATGTTCTCTGCAACTTTGACCTTCTTACCATGATTCTTTCTGGCTCCCGTGCATAGGGTTGGGTCTTTGTACGTGTTTTCCTGCTCTCTTCAGGATCTAACATGCGTTTCCAAGCTGCCTGAATAGGGGTGCAGTCTCCGGCTATGAAACTTGACTCAATTTTGCTCTAATAACCTTGTCACAATTGCACTCAGTGATGATGATCCACTTTAATATTTTTTTCCGACATAAATTATATTCTTATTTCATGCAGATTTTTTCAATCAAATAATGCCCAGTTTGATTTGATTCTAAAAAGAATGTGCAAAGTAATAATTCCCAAGTGTTCAAAAAGCTCCCAGAACAGATGAGCTCGTCAGGTGCAGGAGTCTTCCGTTGCCACGTGCTTTATTCCCACCCACTCCTGCACTCTGCACGGACAATCGCCTTCTGTTCACTTTTGTTTGTAGTTATTTCAGGGGTCGTCGTTCTGTGTCTTAGTAATACACACATACTACTTTTATGGATCAGTTTCCTGCTAGGATAAGTGATAATTAGCCTTATTTATGGCCTCTCACCTCCTTCTTCATTCTCCAGCTTTGGGATGATTATGTTTATAGTTCATACACTGATTATTTTTCTGTCTTTCTATTACTTACATAGACCTCTAATGTAGTTCCATCTACCAACGACAGTGACTTGTAACCTCCCCTTTGTACAATGAGCATATCGGTGTCCTGATCTATCTTTTCTTTCACCTTCCCTCCCTGTCCTGCCCCCAGCTTCTGTCAGCTGACAGGGTTGATGAGATTGTGTTGTGGAGCATGATTAACTATTGGGTGCCTTGTCTATAAGTTGTTTTTGTAACAGCTTTATTAAGACGTAATTTGTGTACCATATAGTTCAGTTCTTTAAAGTGCACGATTCCGTGGTTTTTGGTGTATTTCCAGAGTCGTGTAACCATCACCATAATCAATTTCAGAACATTTTCATCAACCTGGAAAGAAACCGTTATCGTTCACTTCCCTTTCCCACCCCTCCCTGTCACCTCTGGTAACTGTGACTGTTGGTTGTCTGTCGCTATAGATTTGCCTAGTTTGTCCATTACATATAAATGGAATCGTATGGTATGTGGTCGTTGCTGATTGTCTTCTTTCACTTAGCATAATGCTTTCCAGGGAGCTGCCACATTGTTTTCTGAAGTAGCTGTCCCTGTTCACATTCCCACCAGCAGCGTACGGTTCCACGTTCCCGCATCCTGGTCAACATTCGTTGTTATCCGTCTTTTGTTCTCTAGCTGTCCTGGTGGGTGAGAGGCCCGTATCACGTTGTGGTTTTTTTTTTTTTTTTTTTTTTTTTTTTTTTTTTTTTTTTTTTTTTTTTTTTTTTTTTTTTTTTTTTTTTTTTTAATGTGGGTGGTTCCCTGGTTGAGAATCGAACCCAGGCCACAGCGTTGACGGCGCCGAAGCCTTAGCCACTGCACCACCCGGAAACTCCCCTCTTTGTGGTTTTGATTGGCATTTTTCTGAGAAATAATCATGAGATGCCCATTGGCTAATTGTATGCTTTCTTTGGAGAGATGTCTGCTTAGACCATTTGCCGATTTTTAATTGTATTTTTTTTGCCTGTTTATTAAATTGCAATACCTTTTTATGTATTCCAAATAAAAGTCCCTTAACAGATACATGATTTGCAAACATGTTTTCCATTGTATGGGTTGTCACTTCACTTTTCCTGATGGTGTCCTCTGTATATTGTTTGCTTTCTAAAAGCTGAAAATTAACAAAGAATGTTTGCTTAGTTGTGTCTCTGAATACTTTTCAAGACACAGCTCATACATAGATTTGCATTTTCATTCCTATAGTTCTGTTGGCATGGCTTAGTAAGTCATAGATTGAGCAAAACAGAAACATTTTATTTTAAAGCTCTGATTTCACATTTTGGAAAAGCAATACTTTGTTTACTTAAGAAACTATGAATGACACAGTTACATGAAAGAAAGATTTGCAAAGTAATTTAAAAGTGAGCTATCTTTGAGTATCAGCTTCTGGGTATTAAATTTCTGCTGGGTAATATTTTTTGTTATGTTGTATTAGGACAGAGGTTCTTAACTGGGTGCAGTTTTGCTCGCCAGGGGACATTTGGCAATGACTAGAGATATTTTTGGTTGTCACACAGGGGAGGTAATACCGGCATCTATTTAGATACAAGGAGATATCTGGCTTCTCGCTGGTAGAGGCTGGGGATGTTGCCAACATCCCACAATGCACAGGACCGTTTCCCTGACACAGTCGAAAATGCGGAGATTGAGACCCTGCATGGAAAGGACACAAATACTCTCAGATCGCATATTTACATTTCTTAGGAAAGCTGTTTATGTTTTCTAGATATTCGGACGGGAGCTATCAGATTAATAATTAATAATCTGAGGCATTGGATTATTTGGGCTGTTTAACATTTTTGGTTATTTAAGCTGTATAAGGTATCTTTTCTTTTTTAGGAGAGAAACTTTTAAAAAATTAGATAAAAATTTCAGTTTTTTGGGCTTTTAAATGTTGGAGCAATTCCATCTGCTTCTTGACTTCAATCAGAATATTGCTAATAACCTAATCATGAACGGCTTACCCTAAGAACTGCCCTGGTTAATGGTATGGGAGGAAGGACATGTGCAGACTGATCTTTAGACTGGCACTCCTCTTAGGCAGTTTATTGGGCATTAAAAATATTTTCAGAAAAAATGCTGCAAGTTTAGTGCAAGATCTACGGTGACATTTTAGAAAAGTTTTATGAATGTTGGAATAATTACCCTGATGAGAAATTACCATTTCAATTCTATAATTATGTCAATTAAACTTTAGCATTTCGTTGTAATTAAAAAAATTAAAACCTCACAACTATGGTTTTCACTTAATTTAACGATCTGTTTAAAAATAGATTTACAAAATTCAGTCTGATTTTTTTTCCTTTTTTCTTTCTTTTTTTTTTTTGTAACAGTTAATTACATTAAGTTGGGGGTTGAATCTACCTGCAACCTTGGTCCTCTGAACTCTAAACAATTGTAGCCAACCATTCAAAAGAGAAAAAGGTTTATGGGAACCGGCTGCATGGTTTCAACTCATTTCAAGAACAGCCCGAAGTCCTTCTCTTCCAGGAATGGGGTCAAAAACAGGTGGCTTTTATCTGTAAAAGTTGCAGGTTAGTACAGTAGACTCTCCATTGGCCATTGGCTTGAGACTGCCAGTTGCTTGAGTTCCGGTTAATGGAGAGTCTGCTTTCATTTATCCGCATCTGCCAACCCCCATGGGTGCCGGTTAACTGAGAGTCTACTCTCAGGAATTTGGAGTTCTCTGACCAAAGACTAGAAATCCACACGTGTGACCCTTTCTTAAACCAGGCCTAGTTAACATAGCTTCCTAGAGTGAGAAGGGCTAGAATTACTCCTCATGGACAGCCTCTGAATTTTAATTGCCACATCCCGTGTCTTCTCAGCCCGTGATGCAGCAGTTCTGAACCCCATCCAAGTCAGGAAAAGTGAATCTAGGGGCCTCCTAGCAACGAGCAACCAGCAACGTCGAGTGGGACTGCATCCTTTTTACGTCACGTGGAGCCGGCCCCTCTGACCTTCTCGGGCCCAGCCAACAGGCTGGCACAGGGGTCTGGGGAGACTGTTCCAAGAGCATCAGATAGGGAGTTGGGTGCTGTGTTATGGGGGCTGGAAAACCACAAATGGAGAAAAAATGCAAGTCCTTCTAGGAAATGTTAAGATACAGTTTTTCTAACTTGGGAAACTTATTTTGTGGAATTCTGAAAGGAGGAGCTTAATTGGGACTTGAGTCAAGTTTAGTAGTTTAAACCCTGAGTATTACTGCACCTGACTTAAGGATGCTGTGAGATTCGTATCTTTGAATTTTCTCCTTTGATTTGAATAAAATTCCTCTGACTTCTAGCAGTGATAAAATGGTTAATGGACTTTGGTAACGGGGTATTGCTTCTCCACTTTTCCCAGGTATTCTGTGTTTTCTTACCCCCCACCCCCCATTTCTGGGGGGGAGTCTGGGTGATTCTTCCCAAATAGCTTATCTTCAGAGTCCCCCCCCCCCCACTTAATTATAAAGCATCTCTCTTAATTATAATATCAGGTACCAATAGTAAGTATAGCCAAAATACCAACACTCAATATGTTTTAGTGTTGAGATGAACAGGGAGTTTTATTTTTTTACGCAGTAATTTCTACAACTTTGCTTTCAAAGTTTTTAACAATGCTTAGGAGTTGCTTTTATAATCAGAAACATTGAATTGATGGGACATTCATCATTCGCTAGGTGGTGACTAGTGGAAAGTTAAGTTTTTCAGGTCACGTGTTTTTTGTTTTCTAATCCACTTACACATGGCAATTAATAGCAAAGTGCTGCTCTCAACAATGAGGACCCTGGGAAGAGTAAAGACCTTGTGGATTCTGGCGAATGAACAAAGATGAGAAAGCCCGTGGGGGCCAGCCGAGAATCCCAGTGATTAAATATCAATGGAAGGATTAGCTCCATTGTTGGTGGATTCTTTCAGACTGGGATTGAACTCAAACCCTGTCATCAGAAAGCTGTTGACTTTAGAGGGTTGGCTGCATCCAGCTCTTCATTTTATACCCCTTTCCGACCTAGAGAGTGGTCTTAATCCACAGTTGCTATCACAGTCGAGCCTCTGAGCCTCTGACTTCGTTTTTCTCTAGGACACTGCCTCGCTGGTGAACTACCCCATCTTCTCTGAAGGTCCTCCAGCTCTGATGATTTTCAAGTCCTGCTTAATTCATTTCTGTTAGTTTCCTAGGGCTGCTAAAAAAGGCATCTCACATTGAATGGGCTCAGACAATAGAAACCGATTCTCTCATAGTTCTGGATGGTCAAAGTCCAAAATCAAGGTGTTCGTAGAACTGTGCTCTCTCTGAAGCTTCTAGGGGAGGATCTTTTCCTGCCTATTCCAGGGTCTGCTGGCCCCAGTTGTTCCTGAGCTTGTGAAAGGTTCTAGACTCTGCCTCCTCTTCTTCTCTAGTGGATGTCTCTTTCTAAATTTCCTCCTTTCTCTTACAAAGACACCAGCTGTTGGATGTAGGCCCACCCTAATGTCATGATTCCATGCAATAAATTGATTATATTTGCAAAGACCCAATTTCTAAATAATGTCCTATTCATAGGCACTAGGGGTTAGGCCTGAAACATATCTTTTTGGGGGACAAAATTCAATACACAGGAGTGTCCCAACTACTCCATTGATGGCCTGTTGAAATCAATAAGGACATGTAGCATAGATGTGCACTTAGGGCAAAGAGAGTTGATTTTCTTAAAGCTTAGCTCTGATACATCACCATGCATTTGAAACCTTCAAGGGCTCTGTCTAGCCCCTGGGTCCCAGCCCTGCTTTCCCATTTCATTTCCTCAGACTGCTTTCTTAAACACTCCAAAACAGAAGTCTCTTTTGCTCTGGGATATATCCTGTTCTCTTTATTTTATTTATTTATTTTTTTGCTCACGCTGTCTCTAGATCTGGACCGTTTCTATGTAAGCTCATCAAAACCTACCTCTTCTTCTAGGTCTGGTGAAATTAGCCTTCTTCATGCAGTTTCCTTGATGTCCTAATGTTTAATGGCTCTTTTATGCATAGATGTGTTAACACAGTCTGCTTCGTGTCCCAGCGAACTCCTTTCCTAGACTGCATACTCTTTTGAGGGCGGAGTCTCAGGCAGATTTATCTTGGCTTTGCCCATGCCACCACTGTGGATGAGTTGACGTACATTAGGAGAAAATTTCCCTAACTTACCGACAGCTGTCAGTATATACTCATGGTGCACAGGTCATTGCCAGGATGGTGGGCTCTGGAGGGTGGCAGCCAAGGGATGAGAAGCCTAAGGTGGAAAAATTCCCCTTCTCAGGGGACATTAGAGATGGGCAAATTCCCTGAGGACCCACTGGCAGGAAGAATGTGTCTCTTAGTTGCTGGGGAGCAGTCTTCAGCTAGGATGAGTCTGATGCTGTAGTTGGAGCCAAATTAGGCAGCATGCACTCTGAGGGGGAAGAAGGGTGGGTGGTTGTCTCAGTCAGTTTGGGTTGCTGTAACTAAATATCATAGACTGGGTGGATAAGACAGCAAACATTTATTTCTCATGGTTCTGGAGGCTGGGAGTCCCAAGATCAGGGTGCCCGATGGTCGGGTTTTTGGTGACAGCCTTCTTCCCGGTTATGGCCTCACATGGCTTTTCGTTGGTACATGCACTCACACACAGAGATGTCAGATCTTGTCAAATCTTTTATAAGGACATTGATTCTATCATGAGGGCTCTGCCATCATGACCTCATCTAAATCTAGTTCCCTCCCAACGATCCTACCTCCAAATACGATCCCACTGGGAGTTGGGGCTTCACCATATGTATTTTTGGAGGATAACAAATATTCAGTCCATAGCAGTGAGCGAGCAGCCAGGAGGCAAACAGAAACCAGAAAGCAGAGGAAAATAATTCAAGAGCATTGTGCCAACATGCCTTTGATTTCGAAGTGGGCTCTTCCGGACCTGGGGTTTGTTAAGGGTCACGGGGGCTGGGGGCTGAGCAGCTCAGGACCTGTCCTGCAGATGGGTGGGGAAGGACTTGTGGCTGGATACTGAAATTCCAGGGGTGGAAAGTTGTGGAAGATCCTGAGGGTGGCAGGACAGGTACAAAGAGTGAGAGGCTGAGCTCTGTGGTTTCAGGGGCATGCAGTTTGGCTGGGAGGTGAGACTGTCCCACAGTGTGATCAGGGACTGGGACAAAGAATGGCAGAGCAGATCTTCCTGGAGGGGGTACCTTGGAGGGTGGCTGGTAGCATGTGTTGGCGGCAGGGTTGGGAGACTACCTTCATTGCCCAAGTTCAGCGAGGAAAGGTAACGTTGACTGACTGGTGCTAGGGAAAGTGAAATCTCAAGGACAAGTGTCCAGGCTGCTGCTTGGGCATTCCCAAACTATTTTGCTAGGTGGGGGCAAGCCGGCAGAGCTGGGGTTAGCTTGTGGCATCTAAAGGGACTTTGTACAGTAGACAGACCAGCAGACTCTTAAAAAAATATTTTTACATACTGCACGATTATTGTAAGAACAGCCAAGTGCATTTAAAAGAAGACATTCTCCTTACATTCCTGCGGTGGGAACTCAGTGGTGGCTTTTGGTTTTCTCCGTTCTTTCTTACCCATATTTTCCATGTACCTTTTACATATTGGTAACTCTTGCATCCATACAGGTTTGCATTTTGTATCTTTTCACATAACATTGCATTACCAACATCTGTGAAGTAGCCATGTTGTCCCCATACTTGCCATCATTTATGATGGTCATAAATTCCAGAGAGCTGGTCATTTACTTCATCATCCTCCTGTAATTGAATATTTGTGTTGTATTCTTTTCTATCACTATTTAAGATTCTTTAGAAGTTTATTTTTCTCAGGATAGATTCTCAGGGTGTGCTGTTTGCATTAACTATGACAAGTAAAAATATGGCTCCTGATTTCAATCACCCAGCTGTCTTCCACACTGTCTCGATCAGTTTTCTGTATACGTCAGACTCATCCCAGACTACACAGCACGGGGTCTTAATCATTTCATTTCGTTTTGTGGGTGTTAATTGAATCCCTCTTTCTTTGCTTTCTTTTCTGAACTTTTTCTGTTTATTATTTTGAACATTGTTTTAAGCTTTTACAGAATACTATCATTGGCTTACCTCTTAAATCTGTAACATACCCCAGAGCAAAACAAATCAAATAAAAACAAGAAACAGTTCTGTTTGGATCACTCATCTGTGAGACCATGAGGTTGAAGCAAATTGGTTCTGAGGGCCTTTCTAGCTTCCAATGTCACCTCTTTGACTTAATGAACCAAAAGCTTAAAAGGTGGATGAGAGACAAGATTAAGAGTTCTGATTACCTGGATTGGTGAAATGGTTGTTGGTGACCTGTTTTTTTCTTTCTTAATAGACTAATTTTTAGAGTAGTTTTTGATCCATAGCAAAATTATGGGGAGGTTACAGAGATTTCCCATCTACCCCCTGCCCCCACATGCACAGCCTCCCCCATTACCAACACCCCCACCGAGTGGTCCCTTGGTTATGGTTGATGAACCTACCATGACACGTCACCATCACCCACAGGTTGTATTAAGGCTCACTCTTGGTGCTGCACATTCTATGAGTTTCACAAATGTATAAGGACGTGTGCCTGCCATTACAGCGTCACACAGAGTGGTACAGGGTCCTAAAAATCCTCTGTGCTCTCCCTGTTCTCCTCCCCCTCAGCCCCTGGCAACCATTCATCTTTTCACCCTGTTATAGCTCTGCCTTTTCCAGAACGTCATAGACTTGGATTGAGGTTGGTCTCAAGGAGGCTGACGTCCCCCTTGAGAATCATTCCTCAGGTCCCTGCTCTTCCACTGGGGTTGCCTCTGGGAGGGATCTTATAGGAGGAAGGGTTGAAAAGGCCCTCCCACGCCTGGAGTCTCCTCTGCGACACCGGAGCCTTGGTTCTGGTTCCCTCACGGAGCCCGGGTTAGAACAGAAGACCCAGGGTCTGAGGGTTTGGGTTCCAGTCCTGGCGCTGACTTGGATCAGCCAAGTCACTTGTCCTTTCGGAGGCTGGCCTTCTTGGTCCCCGTGTGGAGTGAGGCCAGAACAGTGCCCCCCTCCTCGGCTGTAGGGATGACTTGAGATATGCGTGGGCTGGCCTTTGTGACCACCAAAGGAAGGTGGTGTGGCAGCCCCCTCTGCACTGCCTCGTCCTTGGTTGAGTAAGTGAATTGTTGTAAATGGAGGTCTGCCTGCCTGAAGTGTCTTCCCACAGACGCTGACTCTGCCCTCTGGGGACATAAAGCCCGCTCCCTCTGGCCATTTGCCTTGGCTGTCGCGCCCCTGCCCCACTCCAGCAGCTCTGAATCTTCAGCAGCACTTCTCGGCTCCTTCACGTGTCCTCCGTATCACATGATGCTTTCGTTCTGTAAACGCCTAACTCAGCATTGCAAATTTGGACGTAGGGAAGTGTGATGGGCTGGATTGTGTCCCCCAAAGTTCGTATGTTGGGGCCCTCACCCCCCTGAATGTGACTGCATTTGGACACAGAGCCTTTACAGAGGTGCGCATGATAAAATGAGGTCATTGGAGTGGGCCCTCTTCCAATCTGACTGCTGTCCTCGTAGGAAGAGGAAATTGGGACACATGCAGAGAGACACTACGAGGCTCGAGCACACAGGAAAGGCCCCGTGAGGACACGAGCCAAGGAGAGAGGTCTCCGGAGAAACCACCCTGCGGTACCTGCGTTGGGACTTGCAGCCTCCAGGGCTCTGTAAGCCCGTGGTTCGCGGGCTTTGTCGTGGCAGCCCTGACACTAACGCAGGGAGCTGGATTTTAGTCCCACCTTCCCACCTGTTTCCATTTTCAGTGTCATGTTGCAGCCCCTTCTATACTTTTCTTATGGAACCTTTTTGGAGAATTAGTGAGATTTGCAGATCCAGTGCTGTCCTTCATTGTAGACTTTCTTCTGGGCAGAGGTTGAGGAGTCTTTTTTGTTTTAACAAGTAAATAGTCAGTACTTTTATAAATGATGTTTGTGATGATGGTTGTTACACCGGCTGCTCTATGACTTTTCTTCTTCGTGCCGAGCGTTTTTGCTCCTTTCCGTGTTAGTAAAAGTCTTTGCAAGGTGGCTGTTGTTACCCATTTTACGGATGAGAAGGTGGAGAGGCAGGCCGAGCAGATGACACGAGCACGGCTCTATTCACCCCGCCGATGGGAGGGTCGGGGTGGTTATGGGGGCTGGGATCCGCTGAATCCCCCCACCATGTCCTGCCTCTTTCAAGGCCACTACACTCCCCACCCCCTCTCCTGTCACATTCTTGGACCGAGAGGGCCGGTGTGCTCATGTGACCCTGCCCCACCGAGCGGACTGTTTATTGTCCAATAACCAACCCGTTCTCCGGTCTCCTCTCGTTTAATGCGATCCCATAGCTCGGGGTCCTCGGTCAAAGGTGCTTTATTGAGGCGACACCATTTAAGAATGGAAGAAATTTCCTGTCGAGAGGTTTTATATATGAGGTGGGTGTGTGCTCGTGGAGGCAAATGGATGTTTAAGTGTGTGTGAGGCGAAGGCTCGCAGACTCCGGAAGTCTGGGGACCACTTAGGTCTGTAACCCTCACTCTCCCACCAGCTGTGCAGCCCCGCGAGGCCTTCTGGGTTTCCCATTTGTGGGGTGCTTTTACTGTTATGACACCTGCTTAAATCTGGTGTTTCCATTACGAGGGGGCACATAGGTGGCTGGGACGGGCGGCCATGCAGTGACGCGCGCTGGTTGCCATGCTGGGGCAGGCCGCCCCTCCTCCCGCCACTTCTTGTGGAAAATCCATTTCTGGTGTTTGGTTTCAGTGAGAAGAACCTAAGAATATTTTCGGGGACCCCTCCCGCCCCTCGCTTGCAGCTTAAGTTTCAGCCTCTGACAGTGGGGGCCCAGTCTCCTTTGAAACAAAGACAGCGCTAATCAAAACATTGCTGTATCCACGTTTTTCTTTTTCTTTCTTTTTTATTTTTTTAGGAAAAAATGATGATCTTTTAAAGCACATCACATGGGCTTGTTCTGTGAAATTCCATGACATTAAACTTGCATGGTGACAGCTCCCTTAGAATTGCCGGCATTATCAGGCAGGAGAGTGTGGCTGCAGACAGGGTGAGACCCCCGTTTTGCAGGAAGGAAGCTATTTACTGGTGTGCACGTGCGCGCACGTGTTTATTAGAAAAATGAACTCGAACAACAAGCATACAGAGAAGTGTGTACATTATTGTACGCAGAAGTGGCCAGCTTGATGAGTTGCAAAGAGCACAGCCAAAGCCACAGCCAGACCCCTTTCCTGTACCCCCTTCCTCTCAGCACCTCTCTAAGAAGCAATCCACTTGATAATGGGGTCATATTTCATGGCTTGACATGCTTTCAAGATACAAACTGTATGCAAAGTACACATAGGAGTCTTGCCCTCCCCCTAACTCTGTTTACCCCATTCTCTCTGCACCCTTAGGGAACTACTTGTCTTGGTTTCCTGTGAATCCTTGCAGTATGGGTTAGTACAAACACAGGTGTGTGTTCTAATTTTTGTACTTTGCTTTTTCAGAAGGGAACACCCCCTTCTTGCTGTCCTGCACCTCGCTGTACGACTTCCCTTGGGCTCCCCATTTCAGTCCTGCACCATTGTTCAGGCTCCGCGTAGTGGGTTGAGTAGTGTCCCCGCCACCCTCAGTTCCACTGGGATCTCAGAGTGTGACCTTATTTGGAGATAGGGTCTTTGCAGATGCAGGTCGTTAAGAGGAGGTCAGACTGAAGTAGCGTGGGCCCTAAACCTGCTGCGTTCAGATTGGGAGGTCCAGGCACAACGGGAGAAGGCTGCGATGCTGGAGGCAGAGGCTGGACTGATGCAACTACAAGCTGTGGACTGTGCGGAGCCACCAGGAATGGGGAGAGACGAGGAAGGGTTCTTCCCAGAGCCTCCAGAGCAGGTGCAGCCTGGCCAGCCCTTTCACCTTGGACTTCTGGCCTCTGGAACTGTAAGACCATAACTTTCTCTTGCTTTAAGCCGCCCAGTTGGTGGGACTTAGTTATGGCCGCCCCAGGAAACTGCTACGCGCCCCTCTCCCTCTCTTGTGAACTCCCACCCTCTCCCTGCCATCTCACTTTGCCCGCTTCCTTATGGAGCTCAGTGGTCCTTCTGAAATGTGTCTGATTGTGTCACTCCTGCACAGATTCCCGATCAGTAACTGGATGGAGTCCAAGTTTCTTGCTCTGGCATATGTCCTCTGCTCTGCCTTTCCCCCCTCACGTTGGTGGACACAGATCAGCAGCTGCCATTGGGGTGCTTGTGTTTGGGTAGAAGAGCACCAGGTATGACTGAACTGGATGCACATAGGTGGATCCCCTGGGCTGCCCTGGGCAGTACTGTCCTCACAACCCCCCTGCACTGCAGTTACCTTCCTGGCCTCCAGGGTGGCTCAGTTTGCAGCCTTCACACAGAGGTTCACAAACACAATGTGTTCCGGCCTGTGCAAGTCCCCTAACAGTGATTATTCTTTTAAGGTTCTTGGGGTGGTAAAGACTCAGTGTGATGGGCCGGCAGAAATTAAGATTCTTAAGTGCTGATGTTGGATTCTTTGCTTCTGGAACTTAGAAGAGGGCTGGCTGTTAACTCAGAAGGGTCATTTCCTGTAGACAAAGATGCTTTCTCTCTCCATGCAGGCACCGAGATTGAACGACCATCAGAGAGCTTATAGCTGTACTCTCCCCTACGGTGACCACTAGCTACATCGTGGCCGGCATGTTGCGCTTAGAAGTTAATAGTGAGTTTGGACATGTTTGTTTCAGCGCCTAGCATGGTTTTGGGGTCTAGAAGCTACTCGATAAATATTTTGTGTTTTCCATTATATTGAGGGTGTTAGGTTTTTGGGTCTGAAACTTGGGGCCCTGGACAGATTCTCCTGATTCCAGGTAGCTATTTCTAACAGATCAAAGGACGTGTTTGTCCCTTGAAGGAACCATGTGGAAGGACAGCTCAGTGTGTCGTGGATTTGGGCACTGACGACATTGATGAGATCAGGAGTCCCTTACACTTTGGAAATCCTTCATCTAACCTCATTCTCTCCTGGCTGCACGTTACCGTCATCAGAGCGCCTATGGCTGTACTGCCCACTGCGGTGACCACTAGCCACGTCGTGGCCACCGAGTCCTTGCAGTATGGCTAGTCCGAATCAGCATGTGCTGTAAGCATAAACTACGCACCAGATTTCAAAGACTTCGTAAGAAAGGGAAGAACATAAGGTGTCTCTTAGTAAGTTTTACATTGATTATACGTTGAAATAGTATTTGCGATGTGCAAAGTTGAATACAGTTTGTTATTAAATGTAATTTAACCTTTTTGCTGTTTAGAAATCGATCTACTAGAAGATTTAAAGTTATGTTTTATTTTCATCCTCTAGTCCTGGCCTGGAGGATGACTGTCCCACTCTTTTCCTGAGGTAACCTGCTAGAGCGGGTGAATTCTCTCTTTACTCCAAGACTCCCTTAATTCACCCACCGTATTTGAAGCCAGAGTATGGGAAGAATGACTGGCAGAAGGGTGAGAGACTTTCAGAAACTGGCTTTTCCTAACTGGGGGACTGCTACGATGGGAAAGGCCTCTGCAGTGAAATGAGTTTAGGTCCATTTAGACACAATAGCAGCACCTATTATGAATAATAATAGCACTGAGCATTTAATTGCTTGACTCCCTTTTAAATGCATAAGAATAAAGAAGTAAGAGTAGTCATAAGACCTTGAAATGGTTTAGGAAAAATTAATCAGCAGCCTGAAAGCAGGAGTGTAGCAAAAGAGAGGAGATGTTTCATACTGAGATGTCCCATGTTGGCTTGTCACATCCGTAATGGGACCCATTCGGCCTGTTGGCATGTGGGCATCCAAGATGGTGCCTGGGTTTAGCTGGTCCTGGGGGAGGTTTCTGTGTCGTCTTCACGCCTGCTCCATAGCCATAATAATTTGTCAATCTTTGCATTATTAATTGGCTCTGTAAAAAGAGTGAACTACGTTAGTTGCCTCAGTGTGGGCTTGCTTTCTATGGTTTCAGTTACCTGCAGTTACCGCAAACCGAAAATATTAAATGGAAAATTCCAGAAATAAACAATCCATAAATTCTAACTTCTGTGCCACGCTGAGTCGCGTGATGAAATCTCGTGCCATCCAGCTCCCTCCCACCGGGTGTGTAAATCCTCTCTTTGTTAAGTGCAGGCTCCCTGTCCCTTAGTCACGGTTATCAGACTGACTATCTCGGTAGTGTTCAAGGAACCCTTATTTTACTTCGTAATGGCCCCAGAGCCATCCACGTCATTTATATTGCAGTATATTGTAATAATTGTTCTATTTTATTAGTCATTATTGTTGTTAATGTCTTGCTGTGCCTTGATTTACAAATTAAACGTCATCATAGATGTGTATGCATAGAGTTTGCTACTATCTGTGGTTGCAGGCATCTGCTGGGGTCTTGGGGTGGCCCCCGCAGATACGAGGGGCGACTGTATGTGCCTCTTTGTATCGCTTGCTGTTGGTTGCATAGTTTCCTATTTGTTTCCCTTGCTGTTCCTTGCTGGCTTGTTTCCTTGATGGACCTCAAAACCCTTGCGATGAGAGATCTTACTTTATTTCTTTAGCTCCTGTATTTTTGACCATAAAAGGCATATTCAGGTTGTGTTTGTTAATTGATAAAGTTAGAGCTTAATAAAACTTTCAGGTCATTCTCTTCCTTCCCTCCTGCCCTCCTTCCTCTTTGGTCCTGCTTTCTCTGTTTCTTTTGCTGTCCCTCTCCTTCCATTTTGTCCTGTTTTTATTTTCTGCTAAGGTACCTTTCTTTTCCTAGGAAAGCTTTGCCATAATTGAATGCCGCTTACTTTTTTATTTGATCACCTCTGCCCAGTGCACATTCTCCTCTCACTAAGGCAGCCCCAGAGGTGGAAGGCCCTCACGTGGTATCCAGTGACTGGCCCATGGCTCAGACTTGCCCTGGATAAGGGCCAGAACTGGGGTTGGAGCTGGGCAAACAGTACTCCACCGGGGAGCTGATTGGATGGAGACCCAGGGTGGAGTACCTGTCCAGGGTCCAATGGCAGCCTTGTTTTTTCTTTAAGATATTCCAAACAGTGAGGGGTGAGTAAACAGCCTGCTAATTAATTCTGTAGGTGGCCGTGAATTTGGAAGTGTTGCAAAGCCCTCTGCACACAGAGGACGTTGGGAAAACACAAAGAGCTGTAGAGAGGTGAGGCGAGGCTTGGGGAGATGAGATTCCGCCTGGAAAAGTACAAGCTGCCATCTGGAGAGAAATTAGTCTGATCGTGTGCTCTGTGGGGCATAAGTCAGTGGTGCTGTGATTGACTGGGAGCCAGAACTGTTAGTCCCATTTCTTGTTCTTAATAGTCAGTAGTAATGTTTAATTTTTTTAACCCCAAAATTTGTTTCTCAGGAATAAAGCCAGCCCTGTATTCTGTGTTTTGAAGGCTGGTCCTTAGAGGTGAACAGCGACCAGAGAAGTGTGTCCCTCAGAAGTCATTTGCCTGTCTGCTCCCTTTTCCTTTGGCTCTGGACCCATCGGGTGCCCAGGGGTCCCGGATCTTGGAGGTTGGTTCTGGGAATTGAAACTGTGGCTGACCAGCTGGTGGGGCCAGCTGCCTGCTCAGTGTGGATCGGGAGACGGCGCCCTGCCTCCGGGTGTGTGTCCATGAGGAGATCTCAGGCGGTCGGTCTCTGGGCTGCCCCACAGCTTATAGGTGTGTAGACTTCCAGCCTCCGGGGCCCTGCCTCTTCTGAGGAGCTCCATAATTACACAAACATGCTTCAGTGTGCTGAGCTGGCTTCCGTCCACCAGTTTGGAAAACTGCTCTCTCCGGGGGGGAGGAGACAGGATTGCCTTGGGGGTGGAGAGCAGGGAGTTTTGGAGTTTTATCTCTTTTTAAGTTTCTGGGCATGCTTGGCCAAGATGCTTAATTTCTAAGCCTCAATGTATCTGTAAAACGGCACAGTATGGTTAAGGAGATGTATTTATAGAGAACTTTGCTCAGAAGTGAACTTCAGCTGGATCAATGTTGCTATCCTTGAAATAAGTATAGGTCAGATTCAAAGCCTTTTCCATGCAAGTTCAGCGGAGACCCGATCAGATGAGGTTGTTCTGGGGGATGGCATTTTGACACCAGACAGGAACCGGGAGAGTAATGGTGACATCAGGCCCTGCGGGGCTAAGATGGGACCTGAGTTCACATTTGAGTTCCCTGACATGGTTGTCTGAATGCCAAGTTATCTTTTTGCCCTGCTGGGTGGTACAGTAAATAAACCAGCGGTGTTCAGTCTTTTGGCTTCCCTGGGCCACATTGGAGGAAGAATTGTCTTGGGCCATACATAAACCACACTAACACTAATGATAGCTGGTGAGCTGAAAAAAAAAGTTGCAAAAAAATCTCACAGTGTTTTGAGAAAGTTTATGATTTTATGTTGGGCCGCATTCAAAGCTGCCCTGGCTGCATGTGGCCCGTGGGCCGTGGTTTGGACAAATGTGACATAAACATTTCAGGGTGATAGGCTGTCCTTGCTGAAGCAAAGACAGTGACCGGTACATGATGAGATGGCCGTGAGGGAGGTGAGTGAATCTTACAGGGGGCCACAGCAGGGTCGAATCTTCACTAGGTTGGAGGTTCTGGACCGTTAGGTTTATGAACACACTTCTGTACAGCAGCTTTGCCATGCCTGTCACTCACTGCATGTGAGGGGCAATGATTTTGGTGGGGAGAATGATGCTAGATGAGTGACCTGATTTGTTTCCTTCTAGCCTGAACCCGGCAGGTAGCCCTGACCCACAAGGTCTTACACTGCCCGAAGGGAAATCCCATTTGCCTATAGGGAAGATGCACTCAGAGATACAGAAGTGAATGTTGTGTTCACTGCTGCCTTCTCTCGGGGTGGTCCAAGTATTAACGAGCTGGGGACTGGACCACACTCCTCCGTTCATAAAATCTTATCCTTGAACCCAGACCATAATTACACTGATTATTGTTTTCTAATTGTTTTACCTGCCTTTGTGTTCTCTCCTCAACCCAGCGGGACAGAGGGTTCTTTGAGGCCAGACTTCATAAGTCTCTCCACTTTCTGCCATGATTGGGCGCCATGAACACCTAACTGAAGGATTAATTTCCATAATTTATATTCCTGTTTCCTAAAAGGAAATGATAAATATAATTGATTTTTTGTCTTGAGAAATATTTTAAATGAAGGTCATATACTTACTGTAGTACACTGATGTCCCCACTTACTTGGGAAGAAATATCTCTTTTGATCATCACCCCTTCCTCCCTGCTTTGGTCCCTACTCTCTCTAGTTACTTAGTTCTCTCTGAATGAGTGACTGTTGGTGTTTAAATACTGAGGTCTCATCCTCCTTCTTCTGCACTGGGAGTCCTAGAATCACCACCAGTTTAGGGCTTCCTGTCTCAGAAACGTTAACATTATGATGCCTATATCAACAACAGACCAGCAGACTGTTGGGATGTGCAGGTGGAGAGCTCCCGCTCTGTTTCTGTTTGTGTAGGGCAAAGGAGACATTTCCTTGGGGGAGATTTATGTTCAAAGGATAGTAATGGGCTTGGTCAGAGATCTGGCCCTTGGGAGACTGCTGACCACAAGTCGTTTAAGAAGGTGTGGACTCGGTGATGAAGAGATTCCTGTAGTAGGCTGGACTTGGTGTCTTCTAAGGTCCTTTCTCTATCATCTTCAGGTTTTGTGATAAGTGGCAGGTGGGGTACGATGGCCGATGGTTGATGTTAGCCCAGTCCTTTCCCTCAGGGAGTGTCTCAACACCTCCCCAGAAGGAAAAGGCTAAAGTTTGGAGAATCACCTTGTAATTTAGCTGTCCATTAAGGCAAAACGAGAACTGCCAACAATGCCTGCTTTTCGCCTGCTGGATCTTGATCTTAGTAGAGTTACTCAGGTATTGGTTAAATAATAAGTTATCTGAAGTCTTCTTTAAGCAGAAAAGGGAAGGCCATAACCAGAAATAAGTAAATATGAGAAAGGAAAAAATCTCACAAGCAAAGCCAAATAGTTAATAAACACAGCAAATCAATCATTTAAAAAGCTACCTCAAAGGTAAAAAGAAAAAAGTATCAAACTCAACTCAAATTACGGTAAGTAGTTTGGAGATAAACAGCACAAAAATGATCTCAAACATGACATCAGTAATGTAAGGCCTGGAGGGGGAAGTAAAAATGTAGTCCTTATAGAATATAATTGAACTTAGACAACCTATCAGCTTAAAATAGACTGCTGGAGGTATAGAACGATAAAGATAAACCTTACGGTAACCACAAACTGAAGAACTACATAAGACATACAAAGAACAAAGAGAAGGGAACTCAAACAAGACACTCAAGAAACCTAGCAAACTACGAGGGACGGGATCAGGAGAGGAAGAAAGGGTGAGAACTATAAAAAGTCACAAATAAAATAAAATAAAAGACACCCCCACTCCAGAAAAAAAAAAAAAACTCAAATGGCAATAAATATACTTACCAGTAATTATTTTAAATGTAAATGGATTAAATGCTCCAATAAAAAGGCAGGGTGGCTGAATGGATTACAAAACGGGAGCCACCTACATACTGCTTACAAGCGATGCACTTGAAATCGAGAGATAGACTGAAAGTGGAGGGATGGGAAAAGATGATCTATGCAAATGAAAGCTGGGGTAGCAATACTCATATCAAACAAAAAACGTGAAAACGTATAAAGAAGACCATTATGTAATTATAGAGGGTTCAATCCAAGAAGAGGATGCAACAATTGTAAGTATTTATGCACCCACCTTAGGGGCACATAAATAGATGAAGCAATTGTTAATGGACATATAAAGAGGAATTCACAGTAATATAATAATCATAGAAGATTTTATTTTATTTTTCGAGGCTTTTTATTTTTCAATTAGATTTGACATACAATTTTATGTTGGTTTCAGGTGTACAGCACAGTGATGAGTCATTTATAGAACTTGCAAAATCTTCATTCCAGTACATCTGCTTCCCCTTTGATGCCATACGTAGTTATTGCAATGTTATTGACTTATACCCTATGCTGCACTTTACATCCCTGTGACTACTCGGTGACTATGAATTTGTATTTCTTGATTTCTTCCCCTTTTTCACCCACCCCTCCAACTCTCCTCCCATCACCCCAACAAATCTAGTATCCATCTGACACCACACAAAGTTACTATAGCCTTACTGACTATATTCCCATGTTATACTCTGTATCCCTATGTTATACTCTGTATCCCCATGATTATTGCCTTGTAACAACCAAACTGAACTTCTCTATTCTTTTCCCTTATTTTACCCATTCTCCCATCCTTCCTCCCATCTTAAAGAAGTCCGTCTAACATTCTTTGTAGTACTGGTTTGGTGGTGATAAATGTCTTTAGCTTTTTCTTATCTGAGAAGCTCTTTATCTGTCCTTCAATTTGGAATGCTAGCTTTGCTGGATATATCAATCTTGGTTGTAGATCTTTGATTTTCATCAAGTTGAATATTTTCTGCCATTCCCTTCTGGCCTGCAAAGTTTCTGGTGAGAAATCAACTGAGAATCAAATGGATGTCTCCTTATAAGTTACTACTTGGATTTCTCTTGCAGCTTTTAGAATTTTCTCTTTTTCTTTAACTTTTGCCATTTTAATTATGGTGTATCTCGGTGTGTTGCTGTTTGGGCTCATCTTGTTTGGGATTCTCTGTGCATTCTGGGCTTCTATGTCTATTTCCTTCACTAGGTTAGGAAAATTTTCAGTCATTATTTCTTCAAATGTAGTTAAGTTCTCAGTCTCTTCCTTTTTTCCTTCTCCTTCTGGCAGTCTTATGACATGAATGTTGTTACACTTAATGTCCCCTAGGAATCTCCAACCATTATTGTTTTTTGGATTCTTTTCTCTATTTGTTGTTCTGATTGGGTGTTTTCTTATGGCTTTTCTTGCAAATTACTGCTTTGTGCTTCTGCTTCATCTAGTCTGATGACTCCTTTTATTGTAATCTTTATCTCAGCCTGGTCCTTTATAATGGTTTATATATCTTCCTTTATGCTTGCTGTCTCTCTGTTGAAATTATCATTGAGTTTTCTGAACATTTTTATAATCATTGTTTTGAGCTCTGTCTCTGATGGGTTGTTTGTCCCCATCTCTTTTACTTGGATTTTCTGTTGTTTGAATTGATTTTGGGCTCCCTTTTTCTGGTTTCTCATTCTGGCAGCCTCTCTCTAGATATTCTGCTTCTTAAGCCAACACTTGCTGCTTCAGTTTCTTTGGTGTTTGCTGCTGATACTGGATGGGCAAAGGTCTGTGGCAGGGAGAGGTGGCCACAGTTCATGCCTTTGTTTCCTTCCTGGGGTGCCATGGCTGCGCGGGTAGTATGGGCGTAATTATGCCCTTCTGTTGTTGATTTGTCTTGAGGACTCTGCCCCGAGACTTGGGGGTCAGTCCTGTGTGCTGGCCCCTCAGACTGTGTAGGTTGTGGTCGGAGAACCATGCATGCAGCCCACTCTTTTTTTCTCCTCTTAGCCAGAGCTAGGTTGGCCTGTGGCTCCTCACTGCCCCCCACCATTGCTCCCCCTTCTCTTGAAACCAGAATGAATTCAGACCACTTTGTCTTGCAGACCCCGTTTGCACCTCCTGGGGACCAAAGTGAGGTCTGTTTTTGGTGTCTTATGGCCCCCACCTCTGGGCCCCCTTCTCTCTTGTGTCGCAGACCGAGTGAGGTCCGGAATGCTCACCTCCCCCAGCGGTGGAGTTCTAAGCGGGGACCCATGCTCCGCCAGTGTCTCTGCACTTCCCCGTTTTTCTTCTCCGTTTTCCCCTCTGCCCATACGCAGGTACTTTAATGTGATGAGCCGGTCTTTTAGCTGTGTTTGTGTAGTCGAGTTGATGTTTTATTCATTGTAATCTCCAGGGGAGCTTTTCAGGGGTCCCTCTCATGCTGCCATTTTATTGCCTCTTCCCAACAGTAGAAGATTTTAATACCCCACTCACATTAATGGATAGATCATCCAGATAGAAAACTCCTTATATGTCACATTAAATTAGATCAACTTAACACACATTTATAGAACATTTCATTCCAAAACTGCAGAATACACATTTTTTTCAAGTGCACATGGAACATTCTCCAGGATAGATGACATATTAGATCACAAAAACAAGCCTCTGTATATTCAAGAAGGTTTTAATCATATGAAGCATCTTTTCCAACCATGAAGGCATGAAACTAAAAATCAGCTATAGGAAGAAAACTGGAAAAAGCACGGATACCTGGAAACTAAACAACATACTACTAAACAGCCAGTGGATGAAAAATGAAATCAAACAGGAAATCAAAAACTATCTTGAAACAAATTAAAATGAAAACACACTTTAAAAAAATTTATGGGATGTAGCAAAAGCAGTTCTGAGAGTCCTGGAAGTTCATAGCTATTCAGGCTTACTTCAAGAAACAAGAAAAATTCCAAATAATCAATTTGACTCTACACCTGAAGAAAATAGAAAAAGAATAAACAAAACCCAAAATAAACAGAAGGAAGGAAATAATAAAGATCAGAGCAGAAGTAAATGAAGTAGAGATAAAAAGAAAAAAACAACAGAAAAGATCAATGAAACTAAGAGCTGGTTCTTTGGAAAGATAAACAAAATTGACAAATCTTTAGCCAAATTTGTCAAGAAAAAAAGAGAACCCAAATAAATATAATCAGAAATGAAAAAGAAGTGACAGCTGACACCACAGAAATAACAAAGAATCATTAAAGAATACTATGGACAATTATATGTCAACAAATTCAACAAGTTGCAAGAATTGTATAAATTTCTAGTAGTATATAAACTGAACCAGGAAGAAAAAGAAAATGTAAACCAGCCAATTACTGGCAATGAAATTGAAGCAGTAATAAAAAAATCTTCCAACAAATAAAATCCAGGAGCAGGTGGCTTCACAGGTGATTTCTAGCAGACATTCAAAGAAAAATTAATAGCCTTGAAGTAGTTCAAAAAATGGAAGAGGAAGGAACACTTGCAAACTTGTTCTATAAAGCCAGCATTATCCTGATAACAAAACCAGACAAAAACCTTACAAAAAAAGAAAATTACAGGCCAATATCCGTGATGACCATATATGTAAAAATTCTCAACAAAACATTAGCAAAGTGGATTCAACAGTTCATTAAAAGAATTATATACCACAACCAAATGGGATTCATCTCAGGAATGCAAGGATGATTCAATATCTGTAAATCAATCCATGTGATATATTAGCAAAATAAAGTAATACCATATAGTCATCTCAATAGATGCAAAAAAAAACATTTGAGAAAATTCAACTTCCTATTATGGTTAAAAACTCTGAACAAAGTGGGTGTAGAAGGAAAATATCTCAACATAATGAAGGCTGTATATGACAAACCCACAGCTAATATCTTACTCAATGATGAAAAGATCTAAGCTTTTCCTCTAAGATCAGGAACAAGATAAGGATGCCCACTCTCACCACTTCTATTTAACATAGTTTTGGAAGTCCTGGCCATAGCAATCAAACAAGAAAAAGAAATAAAATGGCATTCATATAGGAAAGGAAGAAGTAAAACTCTCATTATTCGTAGATAACATACTATATATAGAAAACCCTGAGGAGTCCATCAAAAAACTATTAGAACTAATAACTAATAAATGAATTCATTAAAATTGCAGGATACAGAATCAATATACAGATGTCTGTTGTGATCAGAAAGAGCAATATGATCAGAAGGAGCAATTAAGAAAACAGTCTCATTTACAGTTGTATCAAAAACATAAAATACCTAGGAATAAATTTAACCAAAGAGGTAAAAGACTTGTGCTCTGAAAACTGAAGAAGATGTAAATATATGGAAGGATGTATCTTGTTCATGCATTGGAAGGATATATATATATATATATAAATTTATTGGGGTGACATTGGTTAGTAAAATTACATAGGTTCCAGGTGTACAATTCTACAGTACATTGTTTATTGTGTGCTCACCACCCAGAGTCAGTTTTCCTTCCATCTTCATATATTTGAATTCTCCTTCCTCCTCCACCATCCCCTCCCCCTTTTACCCTCTGGTAACCACTGAACTATTGTCTGTGTTCATTAGCTTTCTTTTCTTTTTTTTTTTTTTTTTTTTATGTGGGTAGCTCCCTGGCTGGGAATCGAACCCAGGCCGCAGCGTTGACAGCACCAAAGCCTTAAGCCATTACACCACCAGGGAACTCCCTTAGCTTTCTATTTTGATTGTTCATATATTCCGTTTAGATTCTACATACCAGTGAGATCATGTGGTATTTGTCTATCTCAGTCAGGCTTATTTCACTTAGCACGATAACTTCTAGTTCTATCCATGTTGTTTGCAAAGGATAAGATTTTATTTTTTGTGGCTGAGTGATACTCCATTGTGTAAATGTACCACAGCTTCTTTATCTAATCATTTCTTGATGGACATTTAGGTTGTTTCCATATCTTGGCTGTTATGAGTAATGCTGCAAAAAAACATAGGGGTGCATATAATTTTTTGAAGTAGGGTTTTGGATTTCTTTGGATAAATACCCAGGAGTGGAATTGCTGGGTCATAATAAGGTAGTTCCATTTTCTATTTTTTGAGGAACCTCTATACTGTTTTCCATAGTGGCTGGATGAATTCACAGTCCCACTAACAGTGCACAAGGGTTTCCTTTTCTTCTCATCCTTGCCAACACTTCTTGTTGGTCAATTTATTGATGATAGCCATTCCAACAGGAGTGAGGTGGTATCTCATTGTGGTTTTGATTTGCATTTCTCTGATGATTAGTGATGTTGAGCATCTTTTCATGTGTCTCTTAGCCATCTATATGTCCTCTGTTAAGAAATGTCTATTCAGTTCTTCTGCCTATTTTTCAGTTGGGTTGTTTGTTTTTTTTTTTGGTGTTGAGTTGTATGAGTTTCTTATAAATTTTGGATATTAACCCTTATTTGAAGCCTCATTGGTGAATATCTTCTCCCATTCTGTAGGATGTATTTTTGTTTTGTTGAATTTTTTCTTTTTCTTTTTTTTGCTGTAAAAAATCTATTCAGTCTGATATAGTCCTGTTTATTTTTTCTTTCGTTTCCCTGCTCGAGGAGATATATTATTGAAGGCACTGCGAAGGTTAATGTCTGAGAGGTTTCCTATATTTTCTTCTAGAAGTTTTATGATTTCAGGTCTTACATTTAAGTCTTTAATCTATTTTTGTATATGGTGTAAGAAGGTGGTCCCATTTCATTTTTTGCATGGATCATCCAGTTTTCCCAGCATCATTTGTTGAATAGACTGTCTTAAGGATTAATATTTTTAAAATGTTCTTACTACCTAAAGCAATATACAGATTCAAAGTAATTCCTATTAAAATACCAATGAAATTCTTTCAGAAGTAGAACTAATCCTAAAATTTATATGGAACTACAAAAAACCTAAAGAAATCTTGAGAAAGAACAGAGTGGGAGGTATCATGCTCCCTGATACCAAACTATACTACAAAACTACAATAATCAAAACAGCATATTGCTGGCATAAAAACAGATATAATAAGTCAATGGAATAGATAAGAGAGCCCAGAAATAAATCTTGGCTCATGTGGCCAATTAACATGACAAAGGAAGCAGGAATGTAAAATGGAAAAAAGACAGTTGCTTCAATAAATGCTGCTGGGAAAGCAGGACAGATACATGCAAAAGACTAGATTGTGCCACTTTCTCACACCATATACGGCAACGAGTGGCAAGATTCCATTCATGACAACATGGATGGACTAGAAGATATTATCTTAAGTGAGATAAGTGAGAGAGAGAAAGATGAGCACTGGCTGATTGCACTATATGTGGAATCTAAAAAAATAAAACAAATAAACAAAACTAAACAAACCCATAGACACAGAGAACAAGCTGATGGTTGCCAAAGGGGAGAGGGGTGTTAGGATGGGAAAAATAAATAAATCTTTACCCTATTACCTTTCAAAAAAGCAAAGCCATTTGGTTTGTAGCACTGTGTAAATGAGCAGCCACAGGAAACTAATACGTACTCCTCCCAGAGGTCTCTGATCTCTTAGGAGATTTGCACTGGGCTGGGGGGCATGGACTTCCCTGGAGCTTTGGTCGCTCTGTAGACCTCCCTTCAAGTCAGGGAGGGTGGTCTTATCTGGAACTTGAAGGAGCCCTAGGAGCCCAGAGGAGGCTTCTGATGAATATTGGTTGAGTGGTTGAATGAAAGAAGGAATGAATGAATAGGCCTCAGACGGGGCTGTGCATGCCCTGCTGGTCATTAAATAGCCCTGACCAGGATAATTATAGTTGACTGTTGTCACCCTGTGGGCCTCACTACCTGCTGCGGTCACCAGTGTAGTGTGCCTTTTGAACTCCTGCAGGCTGAGAAACCAGATGATTAAGATCTTTGTTAGAAGATCTTTGGATGAAGAGGAGATGTCTGGTCTTTTCACATCAATTTACTGAGCTCAGAAGTAATTTTTCTTTCCTCTCTTTTAAGTGTTCATCAGAGAAGTCAAGTTAGGCGACCTGGAGAAGCCATCCAGAAGCAGAACCCTGTGCCCCAGCAGCAAAAGCAGCCTGGGCAGGCTTAGTGCTACAGTTTTGTTTTACAGCTGAAAGCGCTGAAAATGAGCATGGAGGGGAAACTCCAGGACACAAACATTTAATTTTGATGTAATCCTGCCAGAGGTGCCCCCTGCTCCCCACCCTGCTCCTATACATATCTCTTGGCCTGTCCTGCAGAAAAATAAACAAAACAAAAACAACACTAAACAAAACAACATAGAAAAAAACTGAGTCACCAGGTGATGAGGTCAGCCAGACCAGGTTCAAAGTTATCAGGTGTTGTGGCCAGGCAGACCAGGTTCAAAGTTACCAGGTGTTGAGGTCAGGCAGACCAGGTTCAAAGTTACCAGGTGATGAGGTCAGGCAGACCAGGTTCAAAGCAAGTGTGTTCCCTTGGGTGAGGTATTTAACATCTTACCCCCTTTGTGTGGAAGGTGGGAGGTGATGGTGTCCCTGGTGTAGGGGCGAATAGCATGGATTTTGGCATCAAACTGGTACCTTGTGACTTTGGGCAGGTCACTTGACTGTCTCCGTTGGCTCATCTGTTAATATGATATAAATAGTAGTACCGACTTCAGCGGGATGTAGGGAGGAGTAAATGGTTCATATGAGCAAAGCTTAGAGTATGAGACGCGAACAGTAACGCTGGGTAAGTTTTCGGTCTAATGAACTACTTAAAGGGGCGCTACGTGAGAAAATGAATCTAAAACACTTGGGCATAGTATGGGCTCAGGACACTTTACTCTTTTGCTTATTAATCTCAGCGGAGAGTAAACTGTGATTATTCCTCCTGATTTCCCATTAGATTTTCCATTTTCCTGTTTCAGAGCCGTCAGGGTCAAAACTGTCACCAGCAAATGGAGGGAACTTGCTGCTCGTAGCCGTTGAGCCAGGGGAGAGCATTGCACTTTGGAGTTGGGACTTTGTGCTCTAATTCTGGCAGGCGCTAGCCGTGGAACTTGATCCTGATTCGTAGTTTTGTTTGTTTGTTTGTTTTTTCCATCTGAGCAGGGGGAATTAGGTGGCTTGGAGGGTATGTGTTATCATCTCCACTTTATCGATGAGCAAACTGAGGTTCGGAGACTTGCCCACAGTCACACAACTGGTAGAGACGACAGGCGCTTAGGAGCTCTATGGGCTGTGTCAGGATTGTCCGGGAGCCCTTCCGTTATTTTGTCACACTGCTGCTGTGAAATACTGGTCGCTTTTCTTCGCACTTTCCCAAGTCCAGACATCTTCTTTAAGGGTTTTAACTGGGAGGTGCCTACGACTTGTCCTCAGTTCAGAAGGAGTTTCTGCCGCTTATCCAAATGCATGGTTTTCTTTTAGACTTCCCTTAATTATACTACTTGGGACTTTTTCTGCAAAACCATTTAACTATTCAGTTCATTTATCTATATTTAGTGAAAATTGCGCCTAATAAAGTTTCTGGGTACCCTCTTTCATGTCTTGGTGCTGTAGCTGTGTTGTTCGGTAACATTTGTAAGGAGAAAGTAACTATAACACGTCCTGTTTGATTTACTTCTTTGCAGGTGCCTTTTGTAGGGTTGGGAAGTTGGAAGGAGGATTCTTGTGCTGAGCAGTTAACCCCTGTTTAAGACCACGGCGTTGGGTCCCCGAGAAAGCTATTGAAAACCCCGAGTGATGATGGTGCATTGAATATGATTGAGAATGTGCTAAATGTTGTTTTACAGATGGACAGTGAATTACAGCGAGTGCTTCTAAAGTCAAACAATACATTTTGTGGTTATAGCTTAAAAACTTGTTAGCCTGTGATACTGAGTAGTATTACTTACTAGAATGGGGAAACGATTTTAATTTGTTACTTACTTGGTTGAGTCTAAAGCAACTTCCCAGTTATTACTATTTTCAGCTGTTGATGTTACCAGTGATCCCATTTGGATAGAACTATTTGCCGAGATGGCTCCAGTTGAGAAAATGGGCCTTTCAGATGTTGTGGAACGTTTGTGCCAGAAGCTTCCTTTGTAGGAATGGTGGTCCACCTCATTCACTACTGATGCAGAGCATGGGGCCCAGAAACAAGGACTGACTGCCCTGAAACATAAACCAGTATGCTTAATAATTTTATGTAGGGATGTGATGAATACTTTCTTATCAATTATATCCTTGCTCTTCTTTACTTCTTACTTTTTACCTGGCTTACCCTCCAGGCATTAATTGAGAGGCTCAGTTGTGTATTTGTGTTACGTGGTCATTTGTGATGTGAAAACCTAGGCTCAGAGAGGTGAAGTACTTTGCCTAAGGTTACACAGCTAGTGAATGCTGGAGCCTTAAGTATTCTGGAATTCTAGAATATCTTCAAGAAGATCCCTAGTTACTGTTTTTTTAAAATAGCACCCCCAGCTTGATATTTTGCCAGCTCTGTCACTTCCAGTTATCTGACCATAAAGTAGAAAGCCAACCTCATTAAGAATTTTAGGATGAGGGCTTCTTTTTAGAGAAGGCGGCAGAGTTGATGTACTTAAGAGTAAATCCAGCAGTCTCTCCCCTAACGAGTTCAGGAATAAACAAGCAGGAAGCCACTCGCTCGCGCACTGGTGGAAGGAAGGGAAGTGAGCATCCATCATTTGTAATAGCAAGCACCTGCTCTGCGGCAGGCTGTGCTTCCAACCATACCGTGTATAAACCCCTGCCATTTGTAAGGCGTGGGTCCTTTTCGGGATTTATTGTCACTGTGTGAAGCAGGTGTTCCTTCATCTACGGACAAGGCAGCAGAAGCTTGGGGAGTTTTTAATGGGTCCAAGG
Source organism: Lyroderma lyra (assembly GCA_004026885.1). NCBI lineage: Eukaryota > Metazoa > Chordata > Mammalia > Chiroptera > Megadermatidae > Lyroderma > Lyroderma lyra. The sequence goes on along the minus strand of PVJL010011419.1, from coordinate 9,088 downwards.
CGGGGAGTCAGTGGGTGAAGCAAATCTTGAATTGGCCTTCTAATTCCTGGCTGCAGCGTGTGTTACATAATGTTTCTTTATGTTTATATGCAATATAAATCTCCAGTCGGATGGCTGGGAAGTGCTTTTGGCTGCCTTTGTTGCTTCAGCTGTCTGAAAAGAATGGCGTTCATACACAGCGAGTGGGAATTCGATTTTTACTTTGTGATCATTCATATAACAGAAGTGGGAAAGGTCATTACCACGGGAATTCCATTAATCCCTGAAGCAGTGGGTCCTAAGTGGGTTGCTCGGCCCTAGATAGTCACATTTTCCCTCTTTCATATTTAATACATTGATGTCTTTTTTTTAAAAAAGGAAATCTCAGGAACGGACATTTAGAAATCAAAGGAAAGGAAAAATAAAGCCTCACCCATAAACTCATCATTCGTGACAGTTATTTTCAGTGTTTCTGTGTTTTGTGTGTGTGTTTTTTTTTAATTGGGGAGATATATATTATCTGACACACACACACACACACACACACACATACACACACACACACACATATATATTCTGACAATTTCATGAACTCATTCTAGAAAAAGTGCTAAAGATCTCATTGCTGAATATCACTATGGTCACCTTCGAAGGACTCCCCTGGGGAAGCTGTGCACCGACACCAGCACCTTGTCCACCCTTCAAAGAAGTTTTGGAACTCTCTTTCTGGAACGGCCATCAGAGCTGTTATCGTATTATACCCTTGATATTCTGAATGTCATCAAAAGGTCTTCCTTTCAATATTTCCTTTATCTTTGGGTAAACAAAAAAGTCACTAGGAACCAGATCAGGTGAGTAGGGACACTACAGTTACTTGTATACTGGCTAAAAACTCCTTCACAGACAGTGAATTGTCATGATGAAAAGTTCAGGTCATGTTTGTGTTAACTTTTTCATGCAGCCTTTTCAGCACTTCCAAATAATAAACTTGGTTGACTGTCCAGTTGGTACAAATTCATAATGAACGATCCCTCTGATATCAAAATTGGTTAGCAACATCATTTTGACTCTTGATTTGGACTGACGGAATTTTTTTGGTCATGGAGAATTGGCTTTTATTGTGCATTTTGACATTTTGTTTCAGGTCGTACTGGTACACCCACGTTTCACCATCAGTGATAACATGGCCCAAAACATCGTCTTGCCTCTCCAAACGGTCTTGGCAAACTTCAGCTCTGCTTTGCTTTTGTTCATTGGTGACCTTCTTTGGGACCATTTTTGCACACACCTTTCTCATGCCAAGATTTTCAGTTAAGATTTTTCTGTTTCCCTGTCATTGTTTACTTGGTCTGCTGTGCTTCTCACAGTCAGCAATGATTTTGATGCACAATTTGACGAACTTTTGCAATGTTTTTGTCAGTTCTGCTCATTATTTGCTGCCCTGACCCCTCGTCATCAGTGACGCTCTCTCCCCTCAGAAAAGCGTTTAATCCTTTCATAGACTGCCATTTTCTTCATGGCATTATTTCCATAAACTTGGACTAACATGTCCCTGATGTCACTTCCACTCTTGCCAAGTTTAACAAGAAATTTAGTGTTTGTTCATTGCTCTAATTCAAGCTCTGATATTCTCGCGTTAGCATACAAAAACATGCAACAGTAACCAACGCTATTGAGCAAGACATCGCCACACAACAGGAACATGGCTGTGAGACACAGATACACCGAGGTTGTGACACCTTACTGAATCGTTTGTACAGTGCTGCCAACGTAAGCGCGTGGTGGCAAGTTCGTGAAGTTAATTGTCATCCCTCATATAAATATATATAATAACATTTCCCATTTTAACTGTTTTAAGTCCCAGTTCAGTGGCATTAAGTTACAGTCACATTAAATACATTCACGTTGTTGTGTAACCATCACCACCATCCATCTGTAGAACTTTATTACCTTTCCAAGCAGGAAACTCTGTATCCATTAAACAATAACTCCTCATTTCTTCCTCTTCCTAGTCTCTGGTAACAACCATTCTATTATACTTTGTTTCTATGAGGTTGACTATTCTAGATATTTCATGTAAGTGAAATTGTATAGTTTTTGTGACTGTCTTGTTTCACTTAGCATAATATCCTCAAGGTTCATCCATGTTGTAGCTTGTGTCAGAATTTCCTTCCTTGTTAAGGCTGAATAATATTATGTTGTATGTATATAACACATTTTGTTTATCCATTCATCCGATGATGGGTTGTTTCCATTTCTTGGATATTGTGAATAATGCTGCTATAAAAATGGATGTACAAATATCTCAGTGAGTTCCAGGCTTCATTTCTTTTGGGTATATATCCAGAAGTGGAATTGTTGGCTCATCTGCAAATCTATGTTTAAGTTTTTGAGGAACTGCCACACTGTTTTCCGCAGTGGCTGCACCAATAACATTCCCACCAGCCCTGCACAGGAGTTCCAATTTCCCTTCGTTCTAGTTGTTACTTGTTATTTTCTGTGTTTTGATAATAGTCATCTTAATGGGTGTGAAGTGATACCTCACTGTGGCTTTGATTTACATTTCCCTAATGATTACTGATGTCGAGCATCGTTTCATGTGTCTGTTCTTAGTATTTTACAGACCAATATATCCTTTCAGTGTTTATTTTGGCATCTAATATTTTTCATGAATGTAATCATGATCTACACAAAACTATGCTCAGTTTTTCTGTATTTTCTACCAAAAATAGTCCTTATATTCTACCAACCATCATTATCAACAAGTTTGTGTTCCAGCACCTGATTGCTGATTATTTAGTGATAATTCCCACCATCTACAATAATTCTTAGGAAAGCCGTGGTCATTGGGATTAGCAGCCATTTGTCAAGGATGCCATAGGGCCAGACATTATCAATTCTCTTCTGGATCTCAACTGGAAAACCTGGGATTTATTGCAGAGTGAAAGGAGCCTTAGTTAGGGCCAGGTACAACTTTCCTTTAGATGCTGATGCGCAGAGGACTGGGGGCAGCCTCTTTGTGACATGCGTGACTGTGTAACTTGGACCCTTCACTTGAATGGGTTAATTGCATTGCTTTGATTGCTAAGTGGAAAAACGGTGTTTGTGGGGTGAGTACACCGTTTTCCCCATGGTGGTGTTCTAAACTTCCTTTTGTCTTTTATTTGAAACCTGGAGAACGTTTTCATAGAAACAGTGTTACCGGGGTGACTGTTTCCCAGGTTACCCCCAAAGGCGGGGGAACCCATGTGTGGATTCACTGGAGCCAGCATGGCACGCTGGGAAGATGAGATCGATGGAGTTTGCACCTGGCTTTGCCTGGTCCCTGTGGCTGTGAGCATGCTGCCCCACCTTGCCCACCGTTTCCTCCTTCACCTCACGGGGACGATACCGGCCAGTGTGCACTGTTGCTGAGAAAAGATGTGTAGTGATTACTGAGTGTATTAGTTTCCTAAGCCACAAACTTGGTGGCTTAAAATGACACAAGGTTATTCCATTCCTGCAGGCTAGAAGTCCGAAATCAGTATCGCTTCCTAGAATCAAGGTGTCAGCAGGGCCGCGCTCCCTCTGGGGCTCTTGGGGAGAATCTGTACCTCACCTCTTCAGCTGTGGTCACTGGCATTCATTGGGTTGCGGCTTCATCACTTCCATTGTCGCCTCTGTGCTTGCATATTCCGTTCTCCTTTGCTCTGTGTGTCTTTTCCTTGTGTATCTGTGAAATCTCCTTCTGCCTCCATTTTATTGGGATTTGTGGGATTGCATTTTGGTTAAGATCCTTAATCATGTCTTTTACCATATAACATAGTATTTATAGATTCTGGGGATATCTTTGGGTGGGGGGACATTGTTTAGCCTTCCACTATGAGGAAAAATAGTAACAGTATTCTCCACCAGTGTTTTTATGTAATGGATTGTCTTAAAGGTTTTTTATACAGATCACCTGTGGTCACGTGGGGAGACAGGAGACAGTTAGGGACTTAACCTCCCACACTGTGAGCATTTACGTCCCTGGTACAAGACAGAAGCCCAGTAAATACTTACTGTATTTCTGAGAATTTTCTGCTATACCACCCCGACTCTCATTCCATTTTATTCTAGTATCCTTTTGCCCATCTTTTCTTCTTCTTTCTTCTTCTGTCCTGGATGGACTTCATTGTGTGGGCTCTGATAGTGTGTTGTTTTGCATGGCTGGTACTTGGGATCAGTAGTTCTGATGAGGCAAGAGGAAGTCATGCCAAGTAAGTGTGGGTTAATTACACTTAGGTCATTCCCTCCCATGGGGATGTTTCAACTTGACCTTGCCCGTGGAGCCAGCAAAGACCTCTTCTGAGATACGCAAAAAGGTGTCACTCCCAGCATTTCCTAAGTGTGTTTGTAACCTGCCCAAGGAATCTTCCCTCGGACAAAGGGCCATGACAGGGAGCCTTGCATAATTCTTTTTTTTGTTTTTTAAATCACTTGCTTTATGGAAATTCTGACCAACTCCAGTCTCATTCTACAGGATTCCTGGCTGTGGCTGCTACTGCATGCCTGAACATGGTGGTTTGGTAGCCTGGGAAGTTGCTGATTTCACATGGCCCTTTCTGGTTCTAGAAGAGACCCATTAGGGTTAATTCAACAAGCGTGTGTTTCTTGGGTGCCTGGCTTGTGCCAGGCCCTGAGGAATGTAAAACATGGAGCTCCTAAGTGACGGGGTAGAGGTGGGATGGAGTGTTGGTTATGGCTGTGGCAGTGGGTGCCAGGCCTCCGGGGCCATGAGAACCATCTGGAGGGCTTGTTAAAGCACACACTGGCAGCCCAGCGTTGCTGATTCAGCAGGTCTGCAGTGGCCTCCGGGAATTTTCATATTGATGCTGCTGGTCTGTGGCCCACACGTTGAGAACCATTGTGCAGTGGGGTCATGGAGGACAGAGTGTCTACTCCACCCTAGAGGTCAGGAAAGCTTCACACAGGTGGGGGTCTTCCAGCTGACCTGATTAGCAGGGTGGTTTGAATTTTCCAAGTTGGATAATAGAAGATGGAACCTTCCAGGAAAACAAGGTGTGTGTAGTGGGGCAGGGAGTGTTGGTGGTGGCTCGTGATTTTGGAAGGGTGGCCCGTGGCTGGATAGTGAAGAAGAGGGGAAAGGTAGAGAACAAAGGGGTTTTGGTCAAGGGCACAGGAAGCTTGGATTTCTGTAAAAGTGTAGTTACCTCCCCAGAAAGCAGAGAGTGTCCTTTAGCAAGAGTCACCACACCAGATAAGGCCCTTCTGTCCCCACACCCTCCCCCGCAATCTGTGTCAGAACCTCAAAGCTGCGTGTCAAGTGTGATAGAAACAATGGGAGATGGAAGCAAGTCACAACGAAGCTCTCGCTGACTTTCCACGGCTCCCGACCTCCACCACAGGCTGTCTGCTGCAACAGCGCTGGCTTTGTCCCGCCGTCCCACCCAGCTGCAGGCTCCAGCAGGCCAGTTTCTCCAGGACCGAGGGCAGCTCGCTCTCCGGCCGGGAACCACACCCCGACTGACGGGAGCGGGCTCTGCAGTTCAGATCTTGGAGGACTGCAGGGCTCTGGTTGTATTAAAATTGAAATCAAGATGAGCTTTTACTTTCTTTCTACCTGGTAACTTACATTTCTGGCAGCCGTGTTCCTGGCCCTGAACTCACCGTTAGGACCCTGTTAGCAAGAGCCTAGAATTTGTGGCTTCTCTCGCTCACCCAGTTTGGTTGGATAGTTGCCTTTTCAGTTGAAAACAGTTTTTGCTTTCTTTAGTCCTGGGTTTGCATTACATTTTGGAGCAAATGTCTTTGATCCTGCAGTCGGTGAGTCTGTTCTTCATTTCAACTTTTAGATTGAGGTGGAAAGACTTGGGGATAGGGTGGGAGGAAGGAGTGGTCAGAGCAGTTTTTTGAGATACAAAAAAAATCCCCCCACCCCCCATGTCCCTTTGTTGCAGCGCTTTGGGAGAATGTTGCGGAACCTGTATTGGCAAGCAGGTCTGGTTTGGTATGCAGGAGTGTCCAAATTTTGGCTTCCCTGGGCCACATTGGAAGAATTGTCTTGGGCCACTCCTAAAATACACCCAGACTAACGATAGCTGATGAGCTATAAAAAAGGTCGCAAAAAAAAAAAAATCCCATAATGTTTCAAGAAAGTTTATAAATTTGTGTTGGGCCGAGTTCAGAGCCGTCCTGGGCCGCGGGTTAGACAAGCTTGGTATAGAGAAAACAGTCACGATGGCTTGATTCCTGTACAAGCGGCGCCTTGAAAATAAATTCAGAATTTCACTTCCCCGGTAGAGGCGCGCTCTGGTTCCTAAGTAGCTTATTTGACAGTCTGATTCCCCTGCTAAGGAATGACCATGACCGAGCGTGCGAGTTTGTGCATTACCCTCTTGGGGGGCTGCGCTGTAGGGTTAAGAGTTTGCAGGGTGCTGGTGGGTGTTACGTAGGCTTACTGTGGTGATCATTTCACAGTATGCATATCGACTCGTTATGTTGTACACTTGAAACTAATGTAAGGTTATAGTCAATGACTCTAATTACAAAATGGCTGAAAAGTTTGCGTTTTGCAGGGAAATCGTTTCGCATGGACGCTCGAAGGGGAGTCCTGATAATGACTGAGGGCGCGTGAGAGCGTGAGAGAAGGGTTGTAGAGAGTGGCTAAAGCAGCGGAGTAGTGGGTGAGAGCATACAGCTGAGTTGCCTGGGCTTGAATTTTAACTTTGGCCAAGTGGCTTCTCAGGGCCCCAGGGCCTTAGTTTCCTCTTCTGTAGAAAGGGCGTCACGTGGTTCTCGTCCGTCAGAGGGTCATTATGAAGGCGAAAGGAGTCAATGTTTGCCCAGAGCTTCTAGTACTGCCTGCTGCATGGCACATGCATATGCATGGAGCACATGGATGGCGCGCGCCTGTCCGTGTTTATTGAAATAGCTCTGTGGAAGGAAGACAAGAACGACGTTGAAAAGAGTGAACGTTGAACCTGACTGACTTCAGCACAGAGCTGATCCCCTTCTGGAAGGCTTGCGTTTTCTTTAATAGCCGATCGGAAGAGGATTCTTCTGAAACATTCAGTTTTCCCCATGTTTAGAGAAGATTTTCTTAGACTTTGGAAAAGGAAGAAGGCACTGAGAGGTTTACTCCGAATCTAGTCCCCGAAGTTAACTATTTTGGGTACAAAAACAAGGAAGAGTTTTCGAGAGGGTTGTGTCCGTGGTTGCAAGCTATGGGTCCTAAGACATTCGTCGGTTTATTTAGGGCTGTTGTGGCAATGTTAAGAAAATTGCAACGGAATCAAGAGTTTCAGGGCACCCCACGCAGGTGTCTTGTAAGACGTGTTTTTGTTACGTTTCCCAGATGTCTGTAGCAGGTTGCCGTGTGGTATTCCTTACTGTCTCTGGCTGACGTTTTCCATTTGACCCTACCTAGCTGCCCTCCTTCGTACACACCTGCTGAGATGTGTCTCTTGTCCGTTCCACCTGCCCGTCAGTTTCAAATGGATTCTCAACTTAGATTTCCTTGACAATACTTTCCCCTTGCCCTAGCAACCAGGCGGAAGCCTGGGGTTTTAATACTCTGGGAGTATTTCCGTGGTATTATTAATGTTTCCTCTCTGCTCTTCCTGGGCCCTGGGTGAGTTTTGGGTCACATGGGATCAGTGCAGGCTCAGGGAGGCCTGACCCCAGGTTCTTAAGGCTGTCACACACACCTGGGGGACGCATGCCTTCGTGACCTAACTCTTTGTTAGGACTGATCAAACAGGTATGCAGTGCTTTATAAATGTGACCTCTTTTGATTTTCACAGTAGTATGAATTAGATTTTATTATTTTCATCCCTTTCACAGGTGAGGAAAACTGAGACCCTAAGGGCATGAGTTGGCCTAGTCTGGGTGGCTGCTAGTTGGCAGAGCAGGGGTCGGAGCCCAGGCCTGCTGATCATCCCTGTGCTATGCTATGTCGTGAGTCAGTTTGTGAACCTTATTACAAGGTGATAATTATGACTGAGGCTCTCTATGTATTGCCAAGTGGCTTCAGGGGTGCAAACCTTTATTGTTACCAGACTACTACCCCCCCCCCCCGCCCCCGGGGTTCCTGGGGTTGTCCTAGCAGTCCCATAAGCTGGGTGACTTATTCCCTCACGGTTCTGAAGGTAGAAGTCCACAACCTTGTACCCTCCTCAGGCTGGAGGAGGTTAGCCGTCCTGCCCTTTCTCCCAGACTCAAGCTTGCAGAAAGTTTGGTCTCTGCTTCTGTCGTTAGGACACCAGTCATATCGGATTAGGGGCCCCCTCCAATCCAGTACATTCTGATCTTAACTAATTACATCTGCAGGGACCCAGGCGTAAAATGTAATCGGTCACTGTCGTGACCCGAATTGTCCCCCTCTCCCGCCCCGCAAGCTGAAGTCTTAGCCCTCAGTAATGCAGAACGTGAGTATATTTAGGGGTGGGTCTTTGAAGGGGTAACTAAGTTAAAATAAGGCCCGTAGGGTGGCCCCAATCCAGTCTGACTGGTGTCCTTATAGAAAGAGGAAATTGGGACACACAGAGACATCAGAGAGCAGAGAGGAAAACCGCTGTAAGGACCACGCCGGGCAGAGAGGCCTCCGGAGAAGCCAGACCACCGGACACCAGGACATCAGGCTTCCAGCCTCCAGAACCGAGAAAATGCGTTTCTGTGGGCCGTGGTCCTTGGTTATGGCAGCCCTAGGCAACGAACATGGCTGCAGTCACAGGGGGCAGGGTTTAGGACTTCAGTGGAAGTTTCTGAACCCTTTCACCAGGGTTTGACTTCGCCTTTCAGATTGGAAGGTCCTTTGATGACTAGTCCCTCATAGGATGCTGGTTATGGGCTGGGGTTACGTGGAAGGGTCATTTTTTCCACTTCTCTCTGCCTGGGTCCTAACTAACCTGCTGAAAAGAGGAAACATTCCTCCTGTGGGCTGGGGAGGGCCCTGCAGGTGGGTGTCAAGGCAGAGCTCACCTGCTGACTCATCCCTCCACATCTAAGGGCTCTAGAGGCACACAGGAACTTGCTGGAAGCAAGGGCTGTCAGTCTGGGTAGTGTGGAGCCTGAGGGAGAGGAGCCTGCAGTGCGGCTTTGCCCCAGGGAAGCGCCTCTGACTTTTATC
>PVJL010011418.1:0-43013 GCA_004026885.1 Lyroderma lyra | reverse complement strand
AAAAACAAAAAAAAAAACAAAAGTAAAAAAAAAAAAAAAAGAATTGTTTTCTCAAGCATTTGAACTTTTAAAACACAGGCCAACTTTGGCTGATAACCAGAAATCCTCACTATGCTCAGTTAGTTTTGGAAACAACACTATTGTTCATATGCACTGAAATTTTCATAAATAACTGAGACATTAATATACTATCATTTTATGCCCTAGAACAGTTTTAGTCAACATGGTATTGGTGGGAGTGCTGAAATCACTCCCAAATCAACTTTAGAACAGATGTTAGATGGAGCAAACTTCTATGTAAAAGGTCACACAACTGTCATGACACCCTATAGAAGAAACACTTCTATGAAATAAAAAGAATAACAAGATTTATTTGGCAAAACTAAATAAATAGAATGGAGAGAGTGACTGCAAAGGGGCATGAGATTTCTTCTTGAGGTGAAGAAAATGCCCTGGAATTAGATAGTGGTGATGGTTTTACAACTTTATGAATATACTTAAAACCACTGAACCATATGTATACTTTAAAGGGGTAAATTTGATGCTATGTGACTTATATCTCCATTTTAAAGATAAACAAGTAAATCTCAAAAAATAAAATAATCACATACCATGAATAATGGCATTCTGAAATGCATGTACAATATTTTAGCAGACCTCTTATGGGGGCCCCAGAAGTTAAATGAGACACACAAGGCAAGGTTAATGTCCTGGAGGCTTCAGAGTTAATGTGCTCTGTGCTTTGATTTCAAAAAGAAGATATATAAAGGTCTTCAATCTCAACCCCAAATTTTTATTCTTCTGAGAAGCTGCTTTCTGAAAAATTACCAATGGTTTTCTAAATATGTCCAGACAAAAGCAGGGTAAACACCCTGCACTCCATTACTTCCAAGTGGCCAGTCCTTCGGCCTAATCGCCTCATTGGATGAGGGCCTACAAGTGCACCCAGCATTGTGTACCTTGCCTCCACCATAGGACGTCTTTCATGTGCCTTGAGCTCTTTTGAATGTGGAATGCTTTTAGAGAGGACATCTAAGAGGTCTGTGCAGCAGAGCCATTTTCCTTTTCTTTTAATACAATGGACAACTTTTTGGTTTCAAAGAATGTCTATAGTATGAACAAACAAAAGCAACGAATGCATCACCTATTTGCAGAGGAAGATCTGTAAGATCACTCAGTCTATCCATGTCCAAATGTAACAACCTGCAGGACTGAAATCCCTTTTCAGATGAGCTTTTTAAAGCAAAAGGAAATAAAAGTATATAATAAGGCCACCCCTAAAGCTATAACTGTCAGGCATAGCTATTAAAAGTTTACATAAAGCTATGAAGGGCTTTAAATGTCACTAAAGAGAAATGCAAGCTTTTTTTCTAAAAACTAAAGGATAATGGCCAGAAGGGAACATGAATGAAGCTTCTGGGGTACTGGTAATATTCTGTTTCTTGAGTTAGGTGTTGATAACATGAATGTGTTCAGTTTGTAAAAATTCATCAAGCTGTAGAATTATAATGTGCACTCATTTAAATGTGTGTATATCCATAAAAAGTAAAAATAAAAAATAAAAGGGAAATAGAGTTCCTGAATGAAAGGACATCGTTAGTTTCTTACCTAAACTAAAACTTAAAGTTTAAATGTAACAATGATGAAGATGATGATGACTAGAGCTAACACTAAAGCATTACAAGGCCAGGCATTGTGATAAACCCTTTACATACACTTTATCTTACAATGAGATAATAATATACTCTTGCATTTCAAGAAAGGGCCAGACCATGTGTGCCCTATAAATATGTCTGTTTGCAACCCAATACCTATTGGTACAACCCAGTATTTGGTTCCACTATAAATTACTTTTGAGTGAGTTTAACTCTCCTATAGTGTCAAGAAGGAAAGGACCCCTTCAACACTAATATATACCAACAACCCAAGGATGAACATGGAATTTGAAAAGAATGAAACCTTTCCTACTATTTCTCCACTTCCTCTCCTCCGTAAGCTGGGTTAGAAAAGCAATTATTTGCAATCCAAATGTCCTTCACTGTTCCATGCACTCAGGTGGTTATTCTAGTGGCCTCTTGTAATTCCACAGAAGTTTGGCTAGACCTGCAATCCTTTAAACGCATTTTTGAACAAGGATCCAAAGGAGTCTTTGCCAGATACAAGTAGAAAGCAAAGAATAATCAGTCTCCTTTCTGCATACTGAAGACATCTTAAATCAAATCCCCATTAATTTAACTTGAGGGGCTAATGAAGTTTTGTTATAATGGTATTATCTTATAATAAACTATCTGCTACTAAAATTTTAAAATTTTAAAACTATTTGCTAGACACTACAAGATTCTTTACATCCTTCATCTCAAGTTGATCCCCAAAATAAATAACATTTACTGACTGCCTACTACATGCCAGGCACCACTTAAGTGCTTTACATTTATTAATTCATGTAATGTCACAACAGCCCTATCAGATAAATACTATTATAATTATCCTCACTTTTCAAATTTAGAAATTGAGGCCTAGAAAGGTTGAGAAACTCACCAAAGGGTACACAATTAGAAGTACCAGAGTATAGATCTGAAGACAGACCATTAAGTGTGAGTGTCCACAGCCTTAACCACTCGCTCCACTGCCCCTCACCACGCAGTAAGGCAGATATTACTCCCCTACCAGAGTAGATGATACTGAGTTCAGAGTATACAATTTACTTGTGCAATGCCAGACGTCTAGCAATGGATGGGCCTCGATTCAAATCCAGGTCTACAGAGTGTCAATGCCCATGCTCTTTCTATCCTCCCCCCCAACCCCCCGCCAACTGGGATTAGAGACAAAACAGCACTGACACCTACCTTCTCAGCCCTCTAAGACACATCCCCCCAATACTACCACTTTCTTCTTCTAATCATCAAGATCTTTTGTGTAGTAGTATTTGCTTTTTATTTTTCAGCATTTACATAGTATTTTTTTTTACAGTAGAAAGTGGCAAAGAAAAGAGAACACAATAACTAAGCCAGTGGTATCCCCGTAAAAATTGTCTTGGGCCACACATAAAATACACTAACACTAACAACAGCTGATGAACTGAAAAAAATCTTATAATGTTTTAAGAATTTGTGTTGGGCCCCATTCAAAGCTGTCCTGGGCTACAGGTTGGACATGCCTAAACTAAGCCTTCTTATTGTGGGTTATGCACAAAAAAGAGAAGAAAATATTTTTTCACACCTTATTATTTTACCAAGCATAGTCTTCATTGTGATATCCAAATGCTTTTGGATGTGTTTGAGAGAGTTTCTGGGCCCAAAACCTTTAACGTTTTCATGACGAGTTTTCTGCAAAGCCTGGTTCCTGAGGATAGGGCAGGGTTTCTCTACCTTAGCATAACCAACATTTCAGGCTGGATGACTCTTTGTTGTGTGGAGCTGTCCTGTGCACTGTAGGATGTGTAGCAGCATCCCTGGTCTCTACACACTAGACCTCAGTACTACAACTGTCTCCCATGCCTAATATCATTAATCATTAGAGAAATGCAAATCCAAATCATGAGATATAACTTCACACCCATTACGATGGCTACCATTTAAAACTAATAATAATAATAATATGTGTTGGTAAAGATGTGGAAAAGCTGGAAGCCTTGTGCACTATGAGTGGGAGTGTGAAATGGTGCAACTGCTATGAAAAATAGTATGAAAGTTCCTCAAAAAAATTAAAAGTGGAATACCATGTGATCCTTATTCACAGTAGCCAAGAAGTGGAAGCAACCCAAATATCCACTGACAGATGAATAGATGAACAATATGTGGATATATATATATATATATATATATATATATATATACACACACACACACACACACACACACACACACACATTTATTAGATTATTCACTCTTAAAAACAAATCTCATCACATTCTATAACATAGATGCATCTTGAGGACATTTTGCTACATGAAATAAGCCAGTCACAAAAAAGACAATTAAATACTCAATCATTCCACTTATATGAAGTATCTAAAGTAGTCATTCACAGAAACAGAAAGCCAAACGATAGTCAACAGAGAATGGGAGTAGGTGGAGATGGGAATTGTTGTTTAACAGGCATAGAGTTTCTGTTTTCCAAGATGAAAAGTGAAGATCTGTTACATAACAATGTGAACACCGTGGACCCCCTTATCTATGGGGGTATGTTCCAAGACCCTCAATGGATACCTGAAACTGGGGATAGTACTGAACATTAGATATGCTATGTTTTTTCCTATACATACATAACTATGATAAAGTTTAAGTTACCGATTGGTACAAAAAGAGATTAACAACAATATTATAATAGTAAGATAAAACAGTTATAACAATATACAGTAATAACATGTGAATGGGTTCTCTCTCTTTCAATATTTTTTATTGTACTATACTTTTCACTTAAAGGAAGCACTTCATGGCTTTACTTTGGCATATCCAAATTGATGATATCAGTACTCTTGCACTTTGGGGCCGTTATTAAGTAAAATAAGGATTACTTGAACACAAGCAATGCGATACTCTGAAAGTCCATCTGATAGTCAAGTGACTGACACGTGGGGAACATATACAGAGTGGACACGCTGGACAAAGAGATGATTCAAATCCTGAATGAAGGGATGGACCTGGACAGGGTGAGATTTCATCACACTACTCAGAACACCATGCAATGTAAAGTTTATGAATCATTCATTTCTGGAATTTTCCATTTCATATTTTCAGACAGTTTACCGTGGGTAACTGAAACTGTGGGTAACTGACCTTGGATAAGAGGGGACTACTGTGTACTTAACACTACTGAACTATATACTTACAAATGGTTAAGATGTTAAATTTTGTTATATGATTTTTACTACAATTAAAAATTTTTTAAAGAAAATAATTTAGTAAGTATTTAGATTAAATCTAGAAGAAATAGAAAAGGTCTCTCATTGTGCTAATCTTTACTGATTCCATGATGAGGTTATTTAACTTGACAAACATTTCTGGGGTACCCACTCTACATTAGGCACCAAGGCAGTATACTATGTCTGAAAGTAGACATACAATAATAAACAATAAAGGCAGACATAACACTAACCTAAACATTCACAGCCATAACTTTTACCCAATTTCAGAAAGGTAAAAATGTTTTTCAGTGTGGATTCAACATCGTGAAACAAAAATTTAAGCTAATGCTCAAAGAAATATGTTTTCATACTGAGATCTCACCTTTCTCTGGAATGGTGGTTAGTGATACTTGCATGGGGAAAAAAAAATACAAAACAACTTCTGTTTCCCACAGTTGGAGGACTGAGAAAGAGGCAGCCAATTGTGTTATCTGTTAAGAAATGAGTTGCCTTGGTTTTCAATATGATTAATAAAGCTGTCCATTTTGTATCTAAGAATTCTATAAACTCATGTTGAACATTTTCTAAAATGCCATTCCTTTAACTCAATAATTAGGGTAGAGGAAACAAATATATTTTGATGACATTAAGTAAAATAAGATAAAGTTGATGATTTCTATTCCTTTCTAAAGTATTCCCACACTATCAATATGCTGTTTTCTGTTACATTATGAAACGTTTCTGATGCCTCTATTCTTTAAGCACAAACCAAGAACGTTTGCATTCCAAATTCCAAGTCTATATATCACTGTTTCCATCTCAAGGCAGCTGAAATTGTTCATTTAGAGTTCTTTACTTTTTGATATTCACTAAATATTATGTATAATTTTATTTTGCATCATGATTTTGGGAGGAAAGCTATAGATTCATTTTGTTTTCCAATTAAGCTCTAGGACATGTTCTTTTGTACTTAATATTTGAAAACTGAGGCATGTCTAATATTCTATAATCTATAACACCCCTAATGAAATGACTGAAACACCTTTTGAAGAGCAGACTGAATTAAATCTGAGAATGCTGCCTAGCTTCCTCTGAAGAGTCAGTCTCAATGCTCAAAATTCTTGTCTTACAACCAGAAATAGAGTTACCTGTCAAAATGATGAAAACCACTTGCCTAGGCTAACCTTCCAAATTTATATACTTAATTTGTATTTTCCTTGGGCATTATTTAAAGGGCTTCTGGAAGGACTATACATTGCATAAGCCCTGAGAGTTGATGAGAAAAACAAAGACAGTAAATAAGTACGAGTAAATGGTAAAAATAAATTACTTTATCTCCTCAATTTGATTCTGTTTCCATGTACATGAAACATTTATTACAGATAACCTAAAGTGTTAGAAAGAGAGTGTGACAGTAACTCTGGAATAACTGCCATATGAATGCCTTGCCAAACTATGCTTCAAAAGACAGTGTGGTACAGAGAAAAAGGAGGGCTTTGGAATCAGGCAGACATGAGATATATGCAGTTTAATCCCAGCACTGCCACTGAGCAGCTAAATAACCCTGGGCGCACAGTAGTCTGAGCTTCAGCTTCCCCAACTATAAAATGGGAATAAAGAAGAGCTGCCTCAAAAGACCATGAGGACCCAGTGAGAATCCATGAAAGCACCTGGCATGTTGGGGCACTCCACTGTGACAATGAGCAGAGCCCTCTGGTTTCCAAGAGATATAAGTGGTAACAAATGCAGGCATACAACTCAGTGTTTCCCTTTTATTTGTTAGGCATCACTATTTCTAAAATTATTGTAAGGCGCTGTTATTTTTAGCACATAGGCATCTGGAACAGTGCAGGCACACCACAGGGACTTAACAGAGGCATGCAACTCAAGGGAGGAGAACTCTGGTTGGGAGGGAAAGTACCATATTTTGTGGTGTATAATGCACACTTTTGGTCCAAATTTGTGAAGGAAAAATAAGAATGCATATTATACATGGGTAGTACTAATTCGTATCTATATAAATCGGTTTAATTCTTTTCCTAGTGCTTATGAGTTAAAAGTGTAACTCTAGAAATCCATAACAATATCCATATGCAAAATAATACCCTGGAATACAATAATCATTTTTTATTGTTAAATTTATTAGTAAAAATTTCATAGGTTCCAGGTGTAGAATTCTACAATACATCATCTATGTGTTGCATTCTGTGTTCACCACCCACAGTCAGTTCTCCTTCCATCACCATTTATTTGACTCCCTCCCCCTCCCTCCTTCCCTACCCGCTTCCCCACTTACCCTTAGGTAATTACTAAATTATTGACTGTAACTGTGAGTTTTTGTTTCCTTGTTGCTTTCAGTTTTATATTCCATATTTGAGTTTGTTAAAGAATTCCTTTATAATACAAAAAACAAGTACCTAAGTATAAACAAATAAAATTTTGAATTAAAAACTGAAAACAACACTGTGGCCTGGGTTCAATTCCCAGCCAGGGAACTACCAAAAAAAAAAAAAAATTAAAACAAAAGATTTTTTTTCCCTTAAAAGTTTGGGTCAAAAAACAGGGGTGTGCATTATACATGGGAGTGCATTATACGTGGCAAAATACAGTACCTTAAAAATGAACACTAACTCAAAATGTTTGATTGCCTGCCAGACCATAAATTCAATTGAGGGAATGATTACTTAAAGCTGACATGACTAAGCAAAAATTCATGAAAGAGCTAGAAATTGAGGGGAGCTTTGCAATAAGAACAAGACATAACTATGGGGAAGAGGAATGAGAAATCTCTCCAAGAATGGCATAGAGTTAACAAAATAGCAGCAATGGGCATATGTATCTATCAAGTATTCAGGGAATGATAGAGACCAATTTTGATGTAGAGTTCTGTGTAGGGGAGTGACAGAAGATAAGGTTAAATAAGGTAAAGCAGTTAGAGGTGCCCTCAGGAGAACCTAAAAAACAAATTTCAGAGAAATAAATCATGGTTGGTAGAAAGAGAAAACACGTACAACCCACCGAGTTTAGAAGGCAGATCTATCAGACACAGCAGTGAGTGGACTGGTATGGAGAGAGACCAGAGAGTGACCAGTTAGGAAGCCACTGTCAAAATTCCCAGTAGGAAGTGGTGAAAGCCTGCATTAGCATGATGATGGTACGACTATAAAGATGGAGACAGAGGTGAGAGGTCATACAAATCGTCACAGACTTAAATGAATAGCGAAGAAACAAAGATGACACAGTAGTCTCAAGAATGGGAGACAATGGCAGCACCACGAGAGGAAGAGGCAAATCTGGAGAAGCAATTAATCTAGGGACACAGAAGGCAAATTTGGTTTCAGACAGGTTGTTAAAGGATCTGATACCACAAAGAAAATACTAAGTCAGCACGTACAGTGTGGGCTGTAGATGGGAAGTAAAGCACTCTGCTCAAAAAGCATGGCTGATTCCATGGAAGCTACAAAAATTCTGTGAAAAGAAAAGTAAATGGGACCAGCAAACTGAGTACAGCCCTCCTAGAAACCTAGTTTTATAGAGAAAGTGAAACTCTCAACGAAGTCAAAAAAGGAGTAAAAACTATGTAAGTGTTATCACTAAGACCAACAAGATGAGTCTCAAGAAGACAGAGGTGGTCAAGAAAGCCAGATCCTACAGAAAAATCTAAGATGAGGGCTGAAAACAAGCTATCACACATGGCAATTATGAGACCCCTGGAAACCTTCAAAAATCCAGGTTTGAGAAAGTGTCATTTGGGCAGGGGAAATGAGTAAGTAGGAAGAAAGCAGAAGCAGTGTCTACAGTCTATGCCTCCACAGGCACTTTTCAAAGAGAAGTCTCCTTCAGATCTTTAATATGGAATACAAGAACATGTGGTTTTAGCAAAAAAAAAAAAAAAAAAAAAAAAAAAAAAAAAAAAAAAAAACATGTGGTTTTAAGAAAGATGAAAGAATCTGATAATACAAACTGTCTTCAGTGGTCACAGGCCCTAAATGTTCTCTTGTACTCTCCTTGGTTCATCTGATTTCTTGGTTACTTTATGCAACCTGTCAATACCTCTTACATTTCTAAGCTATACTTCTGAGCCTCTCTCCTTTCAGAAAGAGAAGGTCATGTCTAATTACTCCTATCCCTTTCACCTCTTTTTTTTTTCACTCACACCATAGAGACAAGGAGAAAAGTCAGATATTTACAAGAAAATCAAGATTTAATAACCTCTCCTCTTCCACGTTTTCAAAGAAGGCCATCTTACAAAAAGTACATAAAAAGATATTCAACATCATTAGTCATCAGGAAAATAAAAACTAAAACCACATGGAGATATCACTTCACAACTACTAGAATGGTAAAATTTAAAATATTGTGACAAGGAACTGGAGCAACTAGAACTCTCATACACCACTGATAGAAATGTAAAATAGCATAACCACTTTGAAAAACAGTTTAGCAGTTTGCTTTTTTTTTAAAGTAACATACACCTACCATATGATCCAGCTAATCTACTCCTAGGTATTTAAAGAGAAATGAAAGCATATGACCATACAGAGACTTGTACATGAATGTTCATAGGCAAAAACTAAAAGCAACTCAAATGTCCGAAAAAGTGTAATTAGATGTCCAAATTTTGGTATATGCACACAATAAAATATTAAGCAATAAAAATGAATGAACTATTGATAGCTGCAGCAACACAGATGAATTTCAAAATAATAATGCTAAGTGAGGAGAAAAGTCAGAAAAATAGGGGGTAGATTTTTAAATTGCCATTTCTATAAAATTTTACAATACTGAAAGCTAAATCTATCATGACAGAAAGCAGATTAATGGTTTCCTAGGAATGGAGGGAGAAAATAGAGAAGGACAAAAGAGAGGTACTACAAAGGGACATAAAGAAACTTGAGGGTGATGGATATGTTCACTATCTTAATGATGGTGATGGTTTCACAGATACTGTATTTTGCTGGGTATAATGCTCCCCCATGTACAATGCGAATCCATGTTTTTGGCCCAAACTTTCAGGGAAAGGATTTTTCATTTTAATTTAATTCAAATTTTTATTTGTTTATATTTAGGTACTTGTTCTTTATATTATAGACATTCTAACATTTATTTTTTAATGTGTTATGATACAAAAATTTTTATTTACCACTTTTAACTCATAAGCATAAATAAAAGAATTAAAAACACTTACATACTATATTTTTTCCATATATAATGCATACATATTTGCCCAAATTTATGAGGGAAACATAAGGATGCACATTATACATGGGTAGTACTAATTCTGTATCTAAAATAATGTTTTCAATTCTTTTACTTATACTTATGAGTTAAAAGTATACAACAACGATATCCATGTGCTAAATAATACCCGGAATAAGATAATTGGATTGTTTTAATAAAAAAAAAACTTTTATACATCAAATTTCTTGTACTTTGTTCTTGTGTTTTGTAAATGCTACATAAAATTTCTTGTACTATAATATGTTAAAAAATAAATGCCAAAATTCCTTTATAATGCAAAAAACAAGTACCTAAATATAAACAAATAAAAATTTGAATTAAAACATTAAAATGAAATATTTTTTTCACTGAAAGTCTGGGCAAAAAACCTGGGTGCCCATTATACATGGGAGCTCATTATACACGGCAAAATACAGTAGATACAGAATTAGTACTACTAATGTATAATGTATAATGTATAATATACCATGTATAAGGCAAAGAAAATGGATGTCCTAATGTCTAAAACATAGTCACCATGAAGGCTAGGGATGAAGGTGTCTCTGTGGTAAAGTGGGAATATCCACTGGGCACTCCCACTATTATCCCATTTTTGAGGGGAAAAACTAGCTGTCCTTTTCATCAAGCAATGCCCTCTCAAGCAATATTTCCAAGGTTCATACTTGCCTTGACTCTTTCATGTCTAAAACTGTTTGCAGTACATCATCCTGTGGGAATAAACAATTTCCATCTCTGTGTGGCTCTGTGGACCAGAGCAGGGTCAGTGGCTATAATAGGAAGGTGTACAGAACTGCTCTGGCCACTGTCAGGATCTCACTACTTTACTGGTGTGATTTCTTCATCAGCAGCCACTTGGATCACATAGATATTAAAAATACAATCTTCTTTTCCAAGAATTCCTTACTGCTCAAACAGTCTCATTCTTGAACTAATCCAGGAACAGACATTTACCAAAACAGTTTAGGCCCAGAGGTACCATATCAGATGCTCAGGAGGGTGCCCCAAAAGTAGGAAAGGTCAGAATTCCTGATTGGTCTCTCTTCTAAAATCCTGGATAATTAAATCCCTCAGGGTCTCAACCCATAGCCAAGAAAGAAAAAGCAAGTGTAAACCTTTTTTATGTATTTATGAGTATAAATTATCAGGCTGAGTGCCCATCTCTGTATTCCCATCTATTGTCAAAGATATGGCTGGCACTTAGATTAAAAATAAAGTATTCAATATGGTATTATACTTATCTTTCTAAAAATGACTAAAAATAATCAGGATGTATTGATCGTATTCCTAACTCCAAAAAGTCACATGTTTGTATCTTTAAGTTTTTAAGAAACTAAATTTTCTGGGAGTTCCCTGGTGGCGTGGTGGCTAGGCTTCGGCGCTGTCAATGCTGCAGCCTGGGTTCGATTCCCAGCCAGGGAAACACCCACATAACAATAAATAAATAAATAAATAAAGTTGGTTTCCCTCCAATCTTTGAAAAAAAAAAAAGAAACTAAATTTTCTCAAAGTGATCACACAGAGAAATATGTAATATGTTCTCTTTAAAAGGAAAAAAGTTCCTGTCACCACCCAAAAATCAAAATGTTCTTCAATTTCTTATTCTATTATCTTACAGAAGGTAAAGTGAAATGGTACCATTCTCAAATTTACACAAGCTCAAGATACACTTTTATATCATTTAAAACACGATAAAACTACCTACTAGTAGTTTCTTAAGACTTGTTGAGACCCTAAAATGCCACATTAACATCCCAACTGCCAAGCAAAGGCATCCCTAAGTCAATCTAAAAATAAGATGGTTTCTCCTTTTGTAAAGTCTTCTAAAGCTAATTTTTCCCCATGTCAGTGTTATGTACTTTTATAGCAAAATTGCCCAATACAATTGCTAACGCATAGACAAAAAATGTTCTAGACCATGTCTCTGAACCCCATTCCCACCTGTGTGGCTGATCCAATAACCATTCCCACTTCTGAGCTAATAAAACTCTAGTTTTGTTCACCTCCCTAGGCTATCATGAATTTCAGAGGAGGCTGGGCTCCTCTCCAGATCCAAGGTGAACTATGTTAGGTCAGAGTTCATCATGGTGCTAGTATTCCCATGGCTAAGTCGTTGATTTAGGCCTAGGAAATGTGAGGGGTAGTTTCTAGGAAGCTTTTCCCCGGGCTTTAAGAACACTGTTTCTTTCTTATGTGGCTCTGGATGTAGTTATATAAAGACTGAGATCTATGAGCCTTGGAAACACCCACTTCCAGGGCTTTTATGTGAAATAATAAATGTCACTAGTGTTGAAGCTGCTTCTACTTGACTTTTCTGTGACTTGCAACCAAAAACTTCCAATTACTGTACCATCTAAGTATCTAGTTAGAATTTACTCTACTAATCTGTAAAACTGGAAGAAGACCTTTCCTTTATTGCCAAACTAGCTCTTTACACAGAGAAGCTATTATTCATAGTCTGTAAACTCTTCTCTCTGCAGTAGAAATTACCTTGTATATCCTTTTTTTGAGATGAGTGCTTCTCCCATAAATTTAATGTACATATTTAATATGGGGGGTAGAAAGGGGATTTTTGATTACTGTAATCTCACTGATTTACACATGGCAACCACCTAATCCCAATATATGTCTGTTGAGGCCAGATTAAGATAAATCAACTTAAACCAAAAGGACCTAGTTCACATACAAAAATAAATTTCCTGAAAGAAATGATTATAAAGAGAAAAATTCTCCAAGTACACTGTGGGATTTCCTTGATGAAAGTCTTTAAAAATAGATTATTCGTGTAGCTGTAAAGCACTAGGCACTATATTTGGATTATATGACAATTTAAGATCCCTGCCAGGACTATATAAAGAGAAAATTTATATTCTTTCTAAACAGAAATTTAGGAAAAACATCTAAGTGTTAAAATAAAAGACAAGTAAAAACTTCTTAATCCCACACTCTAGGGCAATCATATTTGTCATATACCTATGCAAACCGGTTGTTATAACAAATACACTCAATTATTCTAGGGAGGAAAACTGCAAACAGTATGACCAAAAATCTTACTATATCTCAATTTCCATTAAATCCTGACTGTGTCAGTAGGAGACTTATATGGCCAGAAAATATCCCATGACTAATTTAACTGTAAGTTAATTTATTTGATTAAAAAGAAAAATGAAAGCACTCCCTAGATTTTTTTTAAATGGTATATACTCATCAGACTAAAACACTTTCTGCCCTATGGCAATTCTGTAACTAAGAAAATAAATTTTAAGTGATATTAGATTAAAAACTTTACTGTCCAAGAGAAGTACTGAATCTAGACTGTTTTATTAAAAATACAATTTGATACATGTAAGATTTATTACTACAGGGCATTGACTCCCCACTCACATTTACAATGTCCAAACCTGGAATATTAATGTGGAAAAGCAAATGCAAATAAGTGTTCACTTCTCCAGGGAAGTCATAAGTTTTGCTGACATGATACAAAACGGATAACTGGTCTTTGGTTTAACAACTAAGACACATTGATCATCTGTCAGCTGCTCACACAAGAGCAAAACAAGAAGGGCACTAGTGATGTATGGTATGGTAAAGAATGTGAATGCTATGGAATCTTTCATTTTTGCACGTAATAGAGAAGGGTGTCTTTTCCAAGTGATTACAGACCCAGCTTGGAGAGCAGATAGTTCTTCTATATACATCAGAAAATGGTGTCTCTCTCTATCTGGCACTACTGTACAACGTATATCTTGCACAGTTATATGCAGTGACCCCAAACTTACCTTCAGGAATCCTGTGCCCAGTAGCAGACAGGAACTCCCTTGACTTCTAGGAATGGAGGAAAGTAAGTCTCATTGTTAACAGACTAAACTACCGAAGCCCTCACTCATTCTAGAAAAGTTGAAGGCAGCTAAAGGTCCATTACATTGGGCCCTATTCTCACTAAACAAAGAAAGAAAAATGATCCTCCAGAAAAATCAAATAATCAAAATTCATAATTTGTTTTTCAGATATAAAGTATTATATCTTCACTTTTTAAGTACAGACTTCAACTTTACTGAAAGGGTATCAATTTATCAGTATGCATGATTTTTCTCTACATGAATATTTACTTAAAATGCTTCCTACTTTTCAAGGTAGGGCCTACAGCTATAAAAGAAAGCTATAAAAGGTACTATAGTGCTACTAAGAATTTTTAAATGATGGCTTCCTTTGCTTATTTAAAGTTTTGCTTTTGAATATTTATATTAAAAACAGATTATAACTAGCCATCACCAAAGCTTGGCCTTACTTAAAGTTACTAAAAGAATGATGTATTAAGTAGCCTTCTGGAATGAAAACACAAGACTAGCATCTACTCAAACTAAACATACCAACTCTAGTATTATAAACAAATGAGAAAATAATATTTTGCTGTTTAAAATTATTTTAGTATTAAGACAGTATTCAGTAATTTAAAAAAAACCCAGTGCTTCAGTATAAAAAGGAATTATGCAAACATAATACTCACTCTTACATACTTATCCAAAAGTCAAGCCTCTTTTGTACTTTAAAGTAAAATAAAACATAAATCATTACTGTTTATTGTGAATGGCTATGTTAATGCCCCTATAACTTTTATGCAAGCCGTTCATGGGCAACAGACAAAAATGTTAGAGATTTTTTGTAGTGAAACAGATTGTGCCAGCAAAGAAGGGATTTGAATGTGAGTCACCACCTGCTCTGACTTCTGACTCCAACGTTTTTTTTTTTTAACTGCAGTTCTTTCTTAGGTAATTATAAGATCTACCTAACAAGGTTTCCAGCACAGAGTTTTCAAGAACACCATCACATGTCACAGGTACACAATCATCAGAGTCAAAGAGAAACTTCAAGTCCTACTGAGCAACATGAGAAGACCAGGCAATGTTCACCTAACCAAACTAATCCCCACGTTATTGACCAAATTATGAGATTTGTAAACTTCAACCAGAAACTGATAGCACAGGCTTGGCAGACAGATAGCTCCAAGTCTGAATCCTAGTTTCAAATCATAGTTTCACCACCTATGAGCTTTGAGAGACGTTGGGTAAACTATTAAAACTCTCAGTGCCTTAGTTTCTACATGTATAAAATGAGGATAATATAGTACCCCCTCAAAAATTGTTATTGTTAATATATATGAAGTGCTTTAAACACTGCCTGGTATATTATTAATATTCAACAAATGTCAGCCATTTTATTATCATTACCATCAATAATGGTGGTTTCTCCTCTGATCAAGAAATCCCACTTCTGGAAATCCACCCTGGAGAAATAACCCAAACTACAGTAGAAACAGAAAAAAAACTTATTACAATGTTATTTACAATGGCAAAAAGTCAGAGGAACATAAATGTATACCAAAAGGAAACAATCAAGTAACTTATCCATTCAGTAAAATATTACTCTATCACTAAAAATACATTAGAAATATAATAAAGACTTATGGAGCAAAATGATTATGTATTTATAGGATTATATAAAGTGAAAAGGCCAAGATTTAAAACTATATTACATCATTATAATGATACATAATTATATTTAAAATGCATATAAAAAAAAGATGAGTAACTAATATACCAAAATTATAAATACTAGATGTTACAGGATGGGATTTGGAGTGTTGTTTTTTCTTTTCTATACAATCTATCAAGTAGTCATATTACTTCTATAATTTTAAATTTTATTTTTAAATATTTCAACTACATAGTTAATATTCATTAAATAGAATTATTAAAATCGTAATAAAAGTTGGAGTTCCCTGGTGGTGTAGTGGCTTAAGGCTTCGGCGCTGGCGTTGTCAAAGCTGCAGCCTGGGTTCGATTCCCAGCCAGGGAACTACCCACATACGAAAAAAAAAAAAAAAAAAAAATTTCTTTTAAAAATGGTAATAAAAGTTAAACCACAAAAATATATTACTATAGTGGTTAAAGATCAAAACAGAAATTAAGAATAAAACGAGAGTTCCCCGGTGGTGTAGTGGTTAAGGCTTCGGCACTGTCAATGCTGAGGCCTGAGTTCAATTCCCAGCCAGGGAACTGCCCACATTAAAAAAATAATAATAATAATAAAAATAAATAAATAAAAGAAAGAAATTAAGAATAAAACAAATGCTTCAAATATTAAAACTCAAACTGAGTCTCAAATAAATTATGTGCCTATATTTAAATTGGACAGAACCCAGGGACCACTTAGATCTGAGAGTAAATTTTATATATATATATATATATATATATATATATATATATATATATATATATATGTTTTTTTTTTTAAATCAGCATCAGGGAAATGAAATAACTTATGAGAAATGAAGACATTGTGTTGTTTTTTAGTCTTGGAAATACTATACCCTGTAAAAAAAAAATCCCTAAATTATTCCTAATAACAAAGTAAAACAGTAATAAATGCCTTTCCATTTAGATAAATCAAATATTATATACAATGTATATTTTTATTTTTTAATGTGTCCATTTAGATAAAGTATGACAGAAATAATGTTTTTACAAATTGGGAAACCAAATGGTCACTGAACATTTTATGAATCCCAGGAAATGTCTGAATTGAAGGGAGAAATTTATAGGCAAACTCACTATGGTCCAAATTTGCTTTTCCATCCAACTGCTCTGGTTCACGTTGAAGGTGCCACCCTAGGAAACCTGACAGCAGTCTCACCACTTCACAGGGTCTCCAATTCATCCTTTGCCTCTCTTTCAGCAATGGCCCATACCCTTGGGTTTCATCTTCACTTCTTGAGCCCAGGCTTCCAATTTACCTCTATCCATTCAAATCAAGCCTCTATATAGTTAGACCAGGGGAAGAGGATTACTGAAGCATAGACCTTATGCCATTACTTTGCTCAAAAATACACAATTATTCTCCAATACCTACAGCACACGGCCCAGGCTCATGAGCATGGCTTTCAGTATCAGTGCTGACAACAGTATAAGCAGCATCTCCTACTCCTCACCTGTGTGTACTGTAAACCCCAAGCCAAGTCTCAACTGTGGGTCCCAGCACACTGGTATATCTTGTCATTGTAAGTATGCCACAATTTGTGACCAATAATGGCTCAAATAAGAAACTTGTAAATTATTTACTTTTTAAACTAAGCTGGAAAGGATTCAGGGTTATTTCTGTTATATCATGGCTTCTTATTTACCTGCATTAGAAATGGGGATGGAACTTCTGTTAGAACATTGGGAACTGCCCATAATCGGGTTCCCTATGGAGGTGTGTTACACATAAAATCTTTTCTCTCATGAGAGTCATAGTGGAAAGCCATTCCAAACAAGAAGTCCTCAAGGGGTGAATCACTAGAGTTATCTTCAACCTGCAAAGGGAGCAAGCAGCCTGCCTCGCTTCAAATTATGGCCAACATGTAAATTTTAAAAGCCATGTTTTGCTCATAAAAAGCAAAGGAGACAGAAGAACTCTAGAGGCAACCAGAGACTAGGAGAAGAACCTTTTTAGAATCACTCTACTCCATCAAGATGGACACAGCTTCTAGTAAGTTGGAGGCCAAGAATTGCATTGCATGCATTTTCCATTACAGTGCTGATACGAAGTACTTTTTTTAAATAAACATACTTAACTTTTTTAAAAAGTCAATCTAAAAAACAATATTAAGTATATCAAAACACAGGATACTCACATATGGGTAAAAAATGAGTGGGCTTCTAGAATGACAGCAGTTGGAAAAAGTTTGCTCTAAACAAATGGGGCTACCTGCCTTTCTTCCAACTATGCTTGGGTTTTATTTCCTGTATACCATTTTCACACTTTTTCTTTCACCTGTAATATCATGTTTTCATCCTTCCTCCACTCAATCTGTCTACTGCTGGGATATAATCCAATTTCAGTTCCTCTTCAAAATTACCCAAGTCTCCCCAAGCTCCTGAGTCAGGCCATCAACCTCTTGTAGGTGGTCCAACTATGTCCGGTAGCTCTGTTGTTTTTAGAAAGCTCATCTCTCCGAGTAGATGGAATGCTCCCTGTGGGCAAAGAATGTACTAATCCATCTTTGGGTATCACAGAGAGCATAACATTGTTTTTCACCTGTGGCAGACTATACAGAAAGCATTGTTTAACTGAACTGAATTTCTAAACAATCTTTTCATAAGATTTACCAAGGTCAGCAGCCAGAATCCAACATGCATCTACAAAGAGGTTCCTAAGCATAGAATAGTTGGGTTGTTAAGGGGAAGTGACTCCCTTTTTTGTCAGAAATGTTAATGTGCCGTTTTAAACCATAATAATGTGAATTTTCTCTTAAACCATAAGGCATTTGTCCACACTAAATCCATAGGCTTCTTGTACATCAATACTATAGGAGCCCAACACTTACTAACAGCAGCTGTAATATCTGAAAAGCAGATCATTCATTGTGCCATTCATTATTTATTTATTCAGAATTATATCTTATTTCAGAAAGGATCCAATGAAACTTACACAAATACATACACCACAGCAAGATAAAGTGACATATATAAAAGGAGAAAGAGAGAAAACTGATAGAGGCACACTGAATGTAGGAAAGATAAGCTGTCCTAGAAGCGAAATTAACGTTACCAAATTAATGTACTCTGTAAAATTCTGCACATTTGCTAGAGGTAGGTCAGAAGTTTGCTTCTAAACTTCTAGCAGCCAAGAAACACAGGTAGAATCAGTTACATGATTCAGTATCCTTAAGATAAAAACAAAAAGCTATCAGAGCACTATCTTTCTCTTGGTCCTCATAAAGATAATATATAACCTAATAAATAAAGTCCTCAATGACATCCTTGCAACTGATTTGTCAGAGAGCTTTGGAAGACCATCCTCTATAACAACCCTCAAAGGTAAATGACAGCACACAATTCAATGTACTCAAATGGTGGGGAGACATGCAGTTGGGCCAAGGAAGGAGTCCACATACACAGTTCCCTGCAGATCTAAATTTATCAGAAATAGATTTTATTCTATCTAGACTAACCTAAAATCCAGAGACCTCATGCATCCACTTATCTTTGAAATTATAAAAACAACTTGCTTGACATGTTCCTTTTTCTGAGGGATAGATGTCTGTTTTTTCACAACATCCTCAAAGAGAAGCATAACTCAAGAAAAGTTATGAATCACTGATCTAAAGAAGTAGACTGTATAGATCTTTCAAGGCAATCTATGCAGTTTCTCTTCTGAGCTTCTGAGAAGTGCTGAGCCTCAAGACTGTAGTCCCTGACAAACATCTGAAGTATAGCTTCTCTCTGATACGAGTGTGGAACTCTATGCTTACCCACTGGCCAAACTGTGTGTCAATTATATAACACAATAATATATGATCTTTAATATCTTAATGCCTCAAAGTATATGGAACACATACCAATCTGTTCTTCTAGGATTCAGCCACGAACACTGACAAAGTTGTTTCAAAGGATTGGTGTTGGTATTGCTTCTGGATAATATAAAAAGTAAAAACAAAACAAACAAAAACCCACTTTTGCTTGTGGATAAAAATTACAGATAAGCATAAACAATTTTTTTCCTACATAAACATTGTGTTTTAATTTTTAAAATAATCTTTCCACATAATACCATCTGAGCTTTTTAAAACCATTTTGTTGTTTTCATCTTCTGTTAAACAGAAAACAATCACTGCCACAACTTGAGAGAGAGAGAGAGAGAGAGAGAGAGAACCCAGCTACCCACAGTATTGAGGTTAGAAGGTCTCAAGGGCCCAAGAGCATCAAGTGAGGAAGCTGGCCTGTAGGACCAGTGAGACAAGGTTCTCTAAGATTTCATCCATCTAGAAGTCACTCTAGAAGCCATCCAGAGTCCAGTCCTTGGCACAAGTCCAGACATATCTTTGTCAAAAATACACAGATTAAAAAAAAAAAAAATACACAGAAAAATAGACTAAAGAGAACTAACTCATACTAACACAACTCATAAAAGGCTGAAGTACAAATCAGATTACTAATTTATTAATCAATTAAAGAATCCTTTTCACTAATCAGAAAATTTGTTCCTGAAGCCAGGATGCTGCTTTCCTAATGCTAAGATACCTGGAATTCTGATTTAATAATCAGTTCACCAGAAGTTAGAAAAAAGAGATAGAGAGTTTGGGGATATTTAATGAATTATCCATATCCAAAATACACCTTTTTAATCACCAAAGTTGTGGCTTTCAAACGTTGAGTCGGTGTCTCCCTCTCCCTCCTCCTCCCCCTCCAGTCCCCTCCCCCTCTCTCTTATTGTTGTCTCAGTACTGCAAATTTCTTGGTCTGTAAGTTTTCTTCTTCCACAGCTTTCTCCCCAGTTAGTGTTTCTCTAGATCACATATAATACAGTTGATGGAGATGCAGCTCACATGCACTATTATTCCTATTTTTCAAATTAAAAACTCTTGGATAAAGTTGCTTAAGCAACTTGCCCAAGGTCACAGCTAGTACAAGGCAGAGAGCAGAGATTCAAAGTCAAATCTCAAGCCAAAGCCTACACTTTCAACCTTCCAGTAAATGATGCCTTCAAGGTGTCTTTCTCAGACCTCCCACCTCCCAGTTTGATTTATGTACCCCTCCTCAATGTTTCCATCCCATCACTCTAAGCCCAACAACTGTAATTTGGTATACAGGTCTACCTCACACTACACTGAAACTTTTTGAGGATAGGACTCATGTCTCATTCGTCTTTGTAGCCCTACTGTGCTATCATCTATCCATCTATGCATAATAACGATGCAAACTAATTTGTCCACTAATTTAATATAAAGATCATCAAACTGAAGGCCTTGAACTAGCCATGTAGCCTTAGGAAGGTCACAACTTCTCCAGCTATCAATAAACATCTCATCTAAAAAAAAAAAAATGGGATAAAATGTACATACAAGGTGGCCGAGGTCTCTTCGAATCTAAAAAGCACTACCATTGTAGAGGGGCCCTGGTGTTTACAGCCTATCATGTGATTAGTTTTAATTATTAGAAATAAAAGTCAACTCCTTATTTACCTTCTGTAGCACTCTACAAACAGCATATATAAATAGAAAAATTTTTAAAAGCTTCCACTTTTCTAAAAAAGGATAACTATCAGCTATACCAAAATCAAACACTGGCACCCTCCTCTGGTGAATGTTAAAGGAGTTAAACAACACAAAAGACAAGAATTAGATGGTGAGATTTTCTCTGAATGAAAGAAAAAGCAACAGAAAAATGACCTAATATTATTTGTTATTATAGCATTTCCAGTAGCAACTAAATAACTTCTTCTTATAACTCCTTATTTTTGCCCTAAAAGTCAAAATGATGAACTAACTACATACATTAAGAGGTTATAGATAGAACAATTATTCTATTTTTAAGGGCACAAATAATACTATTTTGCTAACAGTATACTTTTTAATGTGAGGTACAATGAAAAGCACTTCATAATTTCACTAACAATGATCACCTTCTCTATTATTTAAAAATGTAATGAAACACTCTATACATGTAAAATGCTTCTAGTTCAATAAAAGCATTTATTCTGTCCCTTTTCTGGATGGCATATTTACCAGAAGAAATTTTTCAACCTGAAATCTATTTGGGTCTGCAACTTTCAGGTTTCAGAATATCAACTTAAAAGAAAATTTTACTTACCCACTTACACGTGCAGAATTAAAACACGCCAATATAGCACACCCACAGAAGTACAAGTCAAAATTTCACATCACTAACATTACATCCAGACCTTTAAATCAAAAGTAAAACTGTGCTTTCTAAGACCAGGAGCAGATGATCATCTGCCAACAACTTTAATATAAACATATATAATAAATATAAGCTCCTGGTCTTGTATTTATTATATATTTTATATTATATATATTTTATAAATATAATATATAAATATTTTATGTTTATATTATATATAAAAACATAAGATGAAAATATAAACATTCTGACTAAAGCCAAGCAAACAAATAAGCCATTATATTGCCCACTTTGACATTCAGGTATACTTTTACCCAAGTACACAGCATCTCTTCCCTTAATTAACCTCACATCTTTCACCTACCCGGTGACCAAGGGGAAATGAACCCACACTACACAAGAGGCTACAAATTTACAACCAGTGAAAACTTCATTTTGAAAGACAGAACATAGAAAGGGCTAAAGTGAATGGAAAATAGCAAAACCTGATTTCAGTTCTACCAAATAGTTTTTCCAACTAAGTTTGTCATTCCTGGGAAAGCTGGTTCTACAAGGCAAGTAGATACAATATCTTGGAAAGATTCGCAGGGTGTTAAGTGAAGTGACTTGTATAATAGACAGAATGCAAATACCCAGTTGAAAGTTTTCTCAATATTCACCCAAAACAAACGCGCACGCGCGTGCACACACACGCACACACACACACACACAGTTTGAAAGAGAATGGCATCTCCTACATTCCAAGAGAATGGCACCCAGAGACCAGAAGGGACAAGAAGAGAGTTGGAGGAAAAGTTGGATGGGAGCAGGGAATTGTGAGAGGAGGGGGAAATGATGAAGAAGGGGTGGCAAGGACGCAGGGGGGATATAAGTAAGAAAGTATGCTGGAAAAAAAAATATGCAGCAATGTAATTCAGCAAACTGCCAAATTGAAAGAGAGGAAGTGGTTGGCCCGGTGCTTCTTGGGGCACGGCGCTGGAGCCACATTTGCCACTCACTTCGGCTAGCCGGATGCCCAAGGACCAGAGCCAACCCTCGCCTGGACCTCCAGGAAATCTAATCCCCGGGGCACAATCAGAGTGCCGCAGGAATGAAGAAGAGGGACCTCAACCTGCCTTCTAACCCCATCTCTTGCTCCCATATGAACCTCAAAGAAGTTTAGAAGCCAGGAGACGTCCGCGCTCCACGCCGGCCAGGGCACAGAGGCGAGATCTGAGCACCGCCGCCCCTGCAGGTTTCGCCACCTCTGCAAAGGCCAGAGCTATCTCCGGTCCCGCGCCGCTACGGTCATCGCGGCGCTGCTGTCAACTGGAACCATTGCACTTGCAAAGTTAATGGAATTGGGAAGAAGCGCAGGGCTGCCCCTTCTGTTCCTCCTCAGGGCGAAGGCGATGGAAAGGAGTCACAATTTCCTTCCCTCGCACTGAGCCCTCACTGACTCGGCTCTGCATTTTGTGTCTCTTTTCCTTAATGAGAATCAAAGCTGTATCAATTATTCCTGCTCTGTGCTTAGTTCGGTCTCAAATCTCAGAACAAGGGGCCCTGAGACCCAGGGCCAAAGTTGACTCCAGAAACTATCAACTCTCCCCGCAACACTAGCACAGCCATTTCCTGGGTTCTGGCCTTGTGAAGCCTCATAAATTCTGAGGCCCGAAATAAGTTATAGATAACTCTCCCTTCCACAAAATGGACCCTCAACCCCAAGAGGTCTGGATCCAGCACTGTTTTGACAACTTGGAACCAGTGGCTTTGTCTAGCCCGACACCAGGTCATCACCACGCCCCTCACACCCAACCCTACCCCGCCGCGCACACCAAGTCCTGTCGTTTATAAACAACACACACACACACACACACAACCTCAGAAAACTCCTACCTCGCCCCCATGCCCGTCAAAGATCCCGAAGATGGACGGGTGCGTCTTGTTGGGTAGGTCCGTAAGAACTTCGAATCGGTCCTCCATATGGTCTCTTCGGCCCTGGATGGAATACACGGCCACATTGTGGCTCTTGAACTCCCAGGTCTTGGAAAACTCGGCCTCCAGAACGTCCAGCCCCCCGAGCCGATCGTTCTGCATTATCTCAGCGACCTTGCCCTTCACCATCTTTACGGCGTCCCGGCTGGACTTGACGATGGTCTTCACCTCGTCCGTGTGGAAGAAGTAACTCCACAGCGCCAAGCTGATGCACAGCAGGAAGAGTGTCTCAGGTCTGAGCAAGAAGTAGCGCATGATGCGACCCAGCAGAGACAGCAAAGTCATTGTATCCTCTATCATTTATTATCGCTAGAGCCCCAACTACCAGCAGACGCGCGCCCCAAAGGCTTGCCGGGTCCTGGGCACTGCAGGGACCGCGCGCGGGGAGGGAGGCGGAGCAGCAGCCAAGGCGGGTAGGGGGCAGGCTCGCCGACCCGGGCGGGAGGCGGTGGAGCAGGCTGCTCCGATCCCGCACGACGAACTGAGGGAGTTTCTCCTTTGTCTACCGGCCTCGCCGACCTCGAGGCCCGCGCCCTGCTCACGGGCGCTTGTGCCCGCCGCCCGCGCCGCCTCCGCTCCCTGCGCCCCTTTGTGAGGCGGCGGCGGCGGCGGCCGAGACGGCGGCGGTGGCGGCGGTGGCAGCAACAGCAGCTGGCGGTGCCCGGGCTGGACGAGAAGAATCAAGTTAAAGTTGCGCCGGGCGGGTGTGCTGAGGTGGGCGGGAGAGTTCGAGGGCGCTGGCGCCCACGCGGCCTCTCTGCGGGTGCCCCCTAGCCACTCGGGGGAGCGATCAGCAGGTGAGGAGACGCGGGGAGCGAGAGCCGGGCAGGCGAGGAATGCACGTCCCCTGGATCACCGCTGCTGCAGGGGAGAGCAGAGCCGGCCGAGCGCTCCGATTCCTTCAGACACCCCGGGGGGCCCAAGAGAATAAAAGTTTTGCGAGAGGACAGAGGTGGGGGTACGCGGAGACCAGCGACCCAGCACGATCGGCGCTGAGCCGCACGCAGCCGGCTGCGATCTGCCTGCTTCTCCACAGAACCTCCGGGCTCAGCTCTTCTCGGCTCAGCTCGCGCGCTCTCTCCTAGCCTCCTGACTCGCGCTCGCCCCGCCCCGCCCAGCGCGCGCCCGCCCCGCCCCGCCTCGCCCCGCCTCTCGAGCAGGGACTCCAGGCCGCGAGGTGCTCGGGTCGAGCTGTCAAAAGCTGAGGAAGCTCGTCGGCGCTGGCGCGCTTGCAGCCCTGAGAGGTCCAGGCAAACCGAGGGGAGGAAAGGGGTGCGTCAGCTGCCTAGTTCGAGTGGATTGTCACTCCTACCTCCTGTGTGGACTCCCAGGACAATGTAATCCTAACCCCGGTAATCTGAACGTTGGTTTCCCGGGAGCTACTGCAGCCAGCTGGAAAACAGAGCGGCACGTGAGCGTCTCCCCCTCCCCGGCAGTGGGCACAATAGTGCGGTCCCCGCCTCTCCCGACATAAGGCAAGCGAGAAGGGACGCACTTCTCCAGGCGCTCAAAGCGAGTCGGAGGTGATCGGACTTTTGGTGCTGTGTTCTGTTCTGCGACAGAGGCCTACTCGGATCTCTCGAGAGCGAAGAGCGATTCTGGGGCCTTCTCGCGTAGAGAGAAGACCCTCCGGAGAACAGCAGGATGTGAAGGATCACAAGGAAAAACGCTCTGATAATAATAACCTCGGGAGGGACGAGGATGGGCCGGCTCTCTGCCAGCTGCAGGCAGTCCCTGGAGCAGAGGACTTAGCCACAAAGGCCTTAGACTATCGCAGCCGTTCCACAATGACACCTAGAGAAGCCCGGAGCGGGGTGGGGGAACGGCTCTGACTCAGCTGTTCAGGTTTCAAAGTCCATTTGACTCTCCGAACTAGTAACCTCCTTACTCAATCATCGCTGACAGTGAAGTGAGGGCGGGAGTGTTTCGATAAACATATGTGAACGGCCTCAGGGAAGAATACGGGCTTCCAGAAGTCATCGAGAATAACTTTTTTAAATATAGGCAGGTGTCAGTGGCCTTGAAGATGTTGGGGGAAAAAGAGGACAATACACGAATCAGCTTAGACTACAGGAACAAGTGAGCTTTAAAGGAAAATATTCCCTCTCACTACCCCTGTCCAGGAAGAAGAGTGCTGATCTGCAGCTTCCAGTCTGCTGGACTGGAGAGTAGAAGCTGCCGAAGCACTTCTGCCTTGGTATGATCCGGACTATGTTTTAAAATAAAATAAAACAAAACAAAATAATAATAAAGTTAAATACTGGGAGTAAATACACCAAAATTCTCGTAGTGGTTAACTACAACGGTAAATTATATGTGGTTTTCACTGTTCTGCTTTGCACTTTGCTGTATTTTCCACCTGATAGAGAAACCGTTTAGAAATAAATTAGGTCATTCTGTTCAAAAGTCATAAATTATGAGGCTCAAAAATAAGATAACAAGTTCAAAAGACTTTAAGAGCTATAAAGCAAAGATAATGCATTAGTGTTATTACGAAGATGAGTTTATAGTATTTCTTACTGTAAGTGAGCAAATGGATTTTGGCTGCATTATCAGCCTCTCTGTACATGAATCTGTCTCTCTATGACAGAGGCAATTCGCAAATAACCTGATCAAGAAATCAGAACTACAAGTCAAACTAGGCCCTGGAATAGAAGTGTAATTTCAAACCTAGGGACCCATCCAGCAACACTATTACCATATTGATGACAGCAGCAGACACTCATGAGAGGGAGGACTTCCCTGTTTCCACCTTACCTAAATAAAGAAAAGACCATACTGGTCTCTTTGGAGGTTAAATAGCAAATAAGAGAGCTTGACTGGATTAATAAATCCAGATAGCCTTTGGATTCTGTGGAGATATGCTTTGACATTTACATCTAAGTAGTTCATTGTGAGAAAACCAATAAAAATAATTTTTCAAACAGACCCTATAGGCATTTTCCTACTTCTATTAAGAAATTCATGTAGTTTGCATAATAATTATTAAGATCTAAATAAGCTTTTTGATATAGTTTATTGTGAACTTTAATATATTGGAGAAGTAAAAAAGACCTTCCTCTAATGACAAACTAACATTTGCATATTCCTTTAAGATTATAAAGGTTTTTCATCTATATCAACTTATTTCCATTCTCAAACCAATCCTTTGAGGAAGAGTAGCTATTATCTCTGTTTATAAGGAAAATGAGGCACAAAGATATTAAATGAATATGACAATTCAGCAAATAAGAAGTTGGGAACTCAAACTCAGTTCTTCTGACCACCAACTCAGCACCCTAACAGTCATTGATTGCTCAGTGATACTGAGACAATTAATTTAATTTTTATACTTCAGCAACATTTCACTAGATCTCTGTTACAGAAATCACAAAAAGAATACACAGTTCTTATTTCACAATTCTGATTTTGGCCTTTGAGACAGGCATTATGAGTGTTTACCTCATCCATTGAGAATATCTGTGGGCAGAAAACAAGTGCAAGTTAACTCCTTTGCCTCTACATAAAAGCCTAAAGATTTGTTGCTAAAATAAAATACTATCTGAATTTCACAAGAGAGAAAATAATACCATAAAATGTATATTTTACAAATACTTTACCATTACAAGTGACATGGTAATAAACAGAGAGCAAATTGCGATCCTAGGTTTTCATGAGATACAGTAATAGTGATAAATAGGAAGAACCTGGAATTAGACACTCAACATTTAGCTTACCGAAGTTTGACCACTGGATAGAATAGCGATAGAAAGAATGGTCTCTGCCTCCCTTCTGATTTCCAAATCTCACACAAGTTCACCATCACCTAAATTATATGCAAAATTCTAATGCAAAAAATCCTGGGAAAGGTAGTTTTTATTCTTCCCTTTTCCCTGATTAGGAGGATATTTAGAACATGGTGGTGATGGCTATTGAGGTCCTATACATACTATCTAGAACATATTTGTTCCTCCTACAGAAAAGAGTTTTGCCATCCTGTTGTTAAACACCGGCACTACTAAAAATTAATTATATAGCAATTAATGATACCATATATAGCAATCTATGGCAACCAGAGCAGACTAATACAAATTTTAGCAGCATGAAGTGGGGTGTCGCTATAACAAATACCTAAAAATGTGGAAGTGGCTTTGGAACTGGGTGATGGGTAGAGGCCAGAAGAATTTTGAGGTGCATACTAGAAAAAGTCTAGATTCCCTTTTTAAAGGGACTGTTGGTAGAAATATAGACATTGAAGGTGATTCTGGTGAGACCTCAGAAAAGAAAGAGGAGAGATTCTATTATTTTAGAAAGTATATATATCATCATGAACAGAATGTTGATAGTAATGTAAATGTTGTGGATGGCCACATATTAAACCTGAGAAGCTCAGGGGAGGCCTGTATGGCAGGACTTACAAACTAAAAATCAAAAGTTATGACACAGGATGGTCTAAACATACAAAATCCTAACTAATATTGGGTCATGGTGGGTAGTCACTTCCTAGGCCCATAGCTTCCTTGACGGAGGTCAATCTTTACTTTAAGTGTGCCTGTCTATTGCCTTTTTGCACAGCTTTGAAATATCAGAGTAATCTTTTCCAGATCCCTTGAGACACAAGCACTGGCACCAGAGCGCAAGACCACAGAACCTCTCATTTTTATCTTATTCCCTGAAAACCATCTCTATGTACTGTAAATGTTAACTATCCTGTACCCAATAATGTAAAAGAAGTATGTGTCTCTCCATTTTGTTTTTCATCTAATCTTAGAGATTTCCCTAATTTGTTTTCTCTTGCCCCCTTAATCGACCACCAGTGTATTTCATGTCACCCTCCTTACATCTCCTCCTTTAAATTCTAATGAATAAAATAAGCTGCAAAACTGCCATTCTCAAGAGCATTTTTCTCAACCCATTGAGATTTTGCTTCCCAGCAATCGTAGTCAGTTTGGCTCAAATAAACTCATAAAAATTCTCTGCAAGTTAGGAGATTTCTTATTTTTAACAAAGTTAAAAGCTGTTCTGATGAGGTCTCAAATGGAAATGAAGTAAATTTTATGGAAAATCAGAGGAAAAGTAGTTCTTATTATAAGTGGCAAAAAGCTTGGCTGAATTTTGTTAGTGTTTTAGTGTTTTGTGGAAGGCTGAACTTACAAGTAATGAAACTGAATATTTAGCTGAGGAAGTTTATAAGCAAAGTACTAAAGGAGTGGCTTGGTTATTTTGTATCACTATCAGTAAAATGCAAGAGGAAAGAAATAAATTGAAAGAATTGTTAGCCAAAAAGGAACCAGAACTTGAAGATTTGGAAAATCTTCAATTCGTATTACGAAAAATGAGAAAGTTTGTTCTGAAGAGCACACTATGGGTGTGTCTGAGCAACCACTTGATAAAGAGGTGAGTATAAGGAGGCGTGAACTTCTAATTTAATCAGCCACTTCAGCAGAAGCCACATTTAGAGATGGGATTATACCAGGAGAAACACTGCCAGCTGAAATTAAAGGAAACAGAAAAAACGGGGCAGAATGGAAGAAGGCTATTGGACTTCCAGGATTCTACAGGAAAAGACAATAGAGCTATCTGACAGTGAACTTGCATCCTTCAAGAAACTAGAAAAATGACCCTAAAGGCAATCCAAAGATTATCAGAGCTGCCACTCCCACCGCAATCCCAGGCGGCAGGTTCATTTTAAAGAGTAGGGCCTCTTCTATTTCTAGGGCAGGGTAGGGTCAGTCAGGAAATCGATCTCCTAGAGCAGTGATTCCCAATCTTTTTCCACTTGTGTACCCCTTTTAAACCCATTTCTATACATTGTACCCCTTGTTTATTAAAATAGTTGTTTTTAAATACTGACGCTTTTGTTCAATGCCTATTTTAATGTAAAATAGTGGAAATGAGATAATAAGTTAGGAAAGAAAAATTACTACACTAAAAGTACAAACCACAGGTTTAATTTTACAATATTTGTAAGTTAAATATTGATAATGATGATCAAGTATTTAAACATGAAATTTAAAAACTACTATAAAAGAATCACGATTGAAAATAAGCACTCAGTCAATAATTAAACTGATCAAACTGTCTGGCCAGAGCTGTATTTATATGTTTGGGGAAGTTCTAGAAATGTCATAAATGGATGGTTCTGAAACTGCATAATGATTGGTAGAAGAATGGTTTGAGGGAAGGGTTCATAGCCATGCCCTCACCAGTCATGATCTAATCTTGAAGTGTCTCCATTAATGGTGATTCAAACTTAACATTTATTGTTCCATAACTAATGTTTTGCATTTCTTTACTTTACTTGTTTTTTCACCATTACTGATTATTTTTTGCATACCCCTGAACAGCCCAGCACGGACCCCTGGCAGTATGCATACCACCGCTTGGTAACCCATTCCCTAGAGCCTCAGGGAAAACTATAATAATATGCAAACACTTGGGTTGGGGGTTGCAAAACCAAGAAGCAAGAGAGAAGGGGAAAGGGAAATGAATCTAGAAAATAGGGGAAGCAAATATGAAGTGGTACATTACCAAGCTGGCCACAATCACACCAGAAAAGGCAGCTGGGGGTGCTGAGTCATGAAATTCACCTCCCAAAAAACTGTATGGAAACACTGAATCTCAGAACACTGTGTAAAAGAAAGGGAAGGGAGAAGAGAGAAGTATTAGTTCACCTGCTTCTTCATATCTACTCTTTCTTATCAATCAAAGTTCACCCCAAGGGACACTAACTCCCCCATACTTTCCATTTGTTACCTAGCCCTGTGGGCAGCTGCTGAACATGCCAAAGTCTATGTCAGTAGCCGGGGATTCCTCTAAGAGAGCTATAGATCAAGAGAGAGTCAGCAGGAATGAGGGAAAAAACCAGGAACAGTCCTGCCTGCCTACCTGCAGCCTCATGGCTGTCTTGGTCAAACCAGTGCCTGTCATGGATGCTAAGAAGCTCCTGCAGTGCATCACGCCTCAGGAGTGACAATGAGGCCTCAAGGAAGCAGATGAGATGAGTGTGGGTGAGGCTATTGAGTTGTGCTATGAGCATCGGGGTCTGGGAGCAGCTGCCAAACTGGTGAAATGCCACACAATACAACTTCCAAGATGAGTTCATTGAGAGCCTTTCTGGTCAAAATCTCCTTTCCACAACCTATAAGATTATGGTTTGTGCCAGGCAATCTTGCCAGGGGGTCATCATTGAGCAGAAAGCCATCTCTGAGAAAATCTAGGAAGGTTCATAAACTAAGTTTAGTATATACTCAACTAGAAAATGAGAGATCAATGCATGGTAGTATAGGTATATTCCATAAGACAGTTTCCTGGTAGGATGCCTCTTGATTTCAGCTGTTTTTAGTATATTTACAAGGTTTTGCAATTGCCTTATTTCTTTAGCTCATTTCTCAAATGTGATCTTATGAGAGAGGCTTTCTCTGTAGGAGTCTATTGTCCATCACTCTCTGTCCTGACTTAGCTTTATATTTCTTCATAGAACATATTGCCACCTGCAATATTACCTATTTGTTTATTTACTGTGTGTGTCCTCCTGAAAGGATATAAGCTCCATGTCAGCAATGATTTTGTGTACACACACACACACATACACACACACATTAATGCTATGCCTTACACATGGTAGGTACTCAATAAATATTTGTTAAATAAATTGTAGAATCTTCTAATAATATACATTTTGGAATGCTTGTACAGAACAAAGACTACTTCTGATATATTTTAAATTACTTTTAACTAAGAGTATGTTATTCATCTTATAATAAGACAGTTAAATGAATTTTCAAAGCAGATACTCTTATCTGCAAAAATGCAGTATAGAAGTATGCGTTGATTTCGTTATCTTGGGATTGCAACAAAACTTCTAATACAAAAATATATCTGAAAGTTCACAAATAATTACAGCTGATGCTTAAATACTGTTTATTGCTTTAAATGCTCTCTGTATACTGTAATTCACTAAATCCTCAAATAGCCCATGACACAGGCAGATATTATCCCCACTTTACAAATAAGGAAGCCAAGACACAAAAAGTTTGTAATCTATCCAAGATCACCAGTTAACAAATGGCAGAACCAAGATTCAAGCAGTCCAGTCTAGATCCAAGCTCTTCACCCTATACGGTCTTTTTAGTACACGAATGAGGAAAGTTGGAGTTTATGGTTGGGGAAATGTGATGCTTTCCATTACTTGTACTTTCTACTTACAGTGTAAATATAGCACTGCTGTGGTTATTTAAAGTACCCAAATTGTCTTTTTTAAAAATTGAAGAAAAAAAAACTAAAAGGTTAATTGCTTAAACCACAGACAATCACAAAGCATTAGTAAAGAATTTTCTTTGGTTGCCTCTTGTCTCCCACTCCTAAGCAGCTTATTTATATACACATTGCACCACATTGAATTTTCAAAATACCCTTGCCTTTCAACCCAAAAATATATCTCCATAGTAAAAACAATTAGCTTGTAGAATTAATTGTTTTCTGAAAGGAAGTAGCAAAGTCACTATTGCTTTGGTCGTGAATATCCTCACCTGTAATTAGGAGAGTTTCTGAGGCAGAGAACTCCAGGCAAATCAAGCTGGGACCAGAGCCTCTTCATTCCTAGTTTGTGCTGCTCTGGTCAAAATGATAAGAACCTCTGGTGGCATCATCAGGTTACTTTATGAAGTAGATACCACATTTTTTAACATATTCCAGAGGTCAAATGAATTTGAGAAGTGGACTTACTCTGATCTATAATTTTGTACAATATGCTATAATTTTTGCCAAATCCATCTGGGAAAACAAGTTGGCGGTATTTCTACGTTTCAAAGCAGGTGTGAAATAAATTTAAGTTTACAGGGTAATGAGTACCTAAGCCACGTTCTTGGATGCCCATGGTTTGCCCATGCAAAGATAGGGTGTGGATTTCAAGGGCCTCTGCAGATAGCTCATTGTGTATCCCGCCAATTTTGCTTCATTTTCTGGTGCAAATGAAAGGTGTGCCAGTAGGTGTCTGTGGATTTGACTGAATTGCACTGCATTCTTTTTTTATACTAGTAATTTTGGATTTCAGAAGAGTGAAGGTGTTGAAAAGAGTTCACAGATTTTTAAATTTTCCATTAACATTTTTAAAGAGCAAAAAGTTTGACATTTCTCCTGAAGCAGCTGCTTTAAATCACTGTCTTGACATCTCATTCTGGAAATAAACAGAAGTCCTATCCCACAAAAATGTTCAAGCCAAAACTTAGTACAGGTTCTCAGACCACTCCTAAAACTATTCTTAGTTTCCAAACATCATTGGTTATCTCCATCTCACTTTCTTTTGAGATTAAGTAGAGTATAAATAAATTCCAAATACATTTTTTAAGTACCTTTGCATTGTAATTCTCAGTCCATGGAATGGACACTTTATGGTTGGCCCTCGGTATTTCATTTGTCCATTCAAACCACCAGTTTCCATTTAGGGACCCATCAGTTTAGGACATCTGATTCTACCCTCAGCTCTTGAGATTGAGCATGTGATTTAGTCTAAGCCAATCAGAACATTTCAATCTCCTAGCCCATCAGATGCCTCAATCATAGTTTAATGGTTGGGATGTGGAAAACTGAAGCCTAAAACTACTGCAAATGTTTTACTACCATGAAGAAAGCCAAACTGAAAAAGAAGCTAACACATATGTAGGACAGAGTTGAGAACATCAGGCAGGAATAAAAGCCAGATTACTGATGACATCAAGAACTTCTAGATCAGACACCCAGAAGTCCCACCGATTCATAACCTCTGGACTTATCATGTACATGAGCCAATGACTTCCTTTTATTCTTTAGATGTGAGTTGTATTTTTTTGTTATTGGTAATTCAAAACTTTTAGAAATACTCTTTTGCAAGGTATAAACTGGTACACAGAGACAGTTCCTTACTGTTAGAACCTTACCTGCCTCAATTTACCAAGTTGGATGCTTTTGACTGTGACCACAGA
This sequence comes from Lyroderma lyra, assembly GCA_004026885.1. NCBI lineage: Eukaryota > Metazoa > Chordata > Mammalia > Chiroptera > Megadermatidae > Lyroderma > Lyroderma lyra. Next base: position 9,333 of record PVJL010011418.1, on the reverse strand, counting down.
ATAACGATCAAGCGGTGGCTGAAACACTAAGATCCAGGACCACAATGTTGTACAGTGTGAATGGTTCTCCCCGGAATTATATAACCCAGTGGCTCTGATAAGGCCATTTATGTCACAGAACAATAAGTTCAGAGTGGGCCTGATTGATGCACCATCAGTTAATTCAGCAGCTTAGCAAGATCATTGAAGACCTAGATTCCTTCTTCTTTCCACTCGGCAGTGTCAGTGGCTTGACTTGCTTTCTTTTTTTTTTTTTTTTTTTTTTTTTTGGCTTGTTTTCTTATTGTCCCAAGATGACTGACAAGAAGGAAAACTTTTTCTCAGAAGTGCCCTGCAGAATTTACCTCATATCTCATTTAACATAAATGGGTCAAGCACACAAAAGTAAAAATAAGTGGGATTGGGCAGATTGTAATTTATATTTTTGGGCTAAGAAGGACCCACCTTCCCTGTGTATATTGCCACGTGATAATCTAAAGAATCAAACAAACAAAACAAGGTATTTGCCATATCCACCAAGGCTATCATCAAAATGTGTTACAAAGTGTTTGTGTTCTACTTTCAGAGAAATGTTCAAAGCACAATCAAACACAGGAAAGAAAAAAGTGATATTCAAATTCAAGCTTTTATGTTCATTTTAATGTATGCCAATTATACCTCAATAAAGCTGTTATAATATTCAAGTTATTAGTAGTGATATCATAATTGTCATGTCTGATTTATGTTTTAATATCAAAAGACAAAGTCTCTGGACTTGGTGAATTCAGCATCAAAGATATTAAAAAGAAAAAGATGCTCAATTAACCTGTTTTGCAAGCAAGGTATATCAGAAGTGGAATTTAATATCTTTCTACTATCTTCTTTTGAGGAAAACACTCATAAGTTGGGAGCCAGACAGTAACTAAAATATCTGTTTCATATACTTGTGATTCAAAACCTAGTTATATTTTTAAGACTAGAAGCAAAATTTAACCAACAATAACTTAAGATATGACATTTAGAAGAAATAAAAAAGAATTAGATAGGAATGGAAAGGGGAAATAGAGAAAGGAGAGCAATAAAAATAATTATTTTTCAAAAATTTTATTTGCCTAGCTACCATAAAAAACACACCCAAATATAAATGATATTTATGTTTTCAGAAATATTGCTATTTATGTAATACTTATTTCTTTGAGTTTTTTAATATCAACATCTCACTATAGAGATGTTTGCCATACCTTATTATTTCTTCTGCATTAAATTTCTCTAGGAATAATCAAAGGCCTACTAAAGGCTTCTGTGAATGTTCTGAAGTATGTCTTACCTTCGGTTCTATTATTTCGAATAGCATAGTAGTTTTCCTGCTCCCCCGGAATGGATTCTAGCAATGGAAAATTTGGCTTTGGCTTATTATTTAATACTTTCACTTTTCTAATAACATTCTCTTAGGCCCTATTTATTTCAACACAGCTCTCCTGCCTTTTTATTGTTTTGTTGTTTATAATATCAGTTGCAAACTCTGGGCAAAAGCAGGTCAGAAATTCTGTTTGTAATTATTGTGGTATATATTAATACTAATAACAATTGTGTTAGGACTTTGATATAATTCAGCTTATATTTGTTAATCAAAAGTTTATTAACAATATGTTGCAAATTGCTGCTCCTAGGATGCATCATTTTCTAATGTCACATCCTCTACATTTATCTCTCTTTGATGGGTGTTACATAGACACATACTTCTTTTGGTCCACATGTGCTGGCTGGATTCCAAAACTGTGGCTGCAGTAATTTCGGGTGAATTTTTTCAATGGTATTTTAAATTGATGCTTTAACTAGAAAATATCTCAGATGATGGCTGTGATTGGCAGCCTCTAAAACAGCCCCCCAGTAATCCCTTCATCCTGAGATTCAAGAATTGGTGCAATCTCTTCCCCTTGAATGTGAGCTGGACTCACCTCTAATGAACAAAACATGGCAAGAGTGACAAGATGTCAATTCTGAGACGGGGTTACAAAAAGACTGGCTTCCATGTTCAGCTCTCTCTCTCTCACGCTGTCCATCATTCTGAAGGAAGGAAGTCAGCTGCCTTGTTGTGAGTAACCAGTGGACAGGTCCATAGCAAAGAGATAAGCGAGGCCTCCAGGCCATAGCCAGCAAGTACCTGAAGTGCCTCCGTCCAAAAACACATGAAAAACTGAACATTGCAGACAACCACATGAGTGAGCTAGGAAGTGGATCATCCCCAGTCAAGCCTTCAGATATCACCCTGACTGCAACTTTAACCAGAGGCACCCAGCTAAGCAGCACCCAGATACCTTACCCAGACAAGCAGCGAGATAATAAATGTTTTGTGTTATCAGCCTCTAAATTCTGAGATAACTCATTAAGCAGGACTAGATAACTAATGTAGTGGCCAATTCAGTCCTCCTCCCACTCCACCCCACTTCACCCCGACAAAGACTGGATTGAGCATATTGCAAAATGGACTGTCAGCTCTGAAAAAAGGAGAGTGGTTCAAGATTATCCACTTACTTTTGGAAGCAGCTTCATTCCCTCCATTTTAATGGCAACGGGGGGGTGGTGTAGGGGGGACAACTCTCTGACTCTCCCCCCACCATGTATCTGTCAATAATTAGTATTCATTAAATGTCTTAGAGTCCTTTTGTCACTGCCTCTTTTTCAAAACAAATTTGAGGTAGTATATATTAAAGAGCATTAAATATAAGAAAAATTAATATTGAAATAAAAAATCAAGGCCATAAAAAGGAGATTGCATTGCATTTATAAAGTGTGGTGGTGTAACAGTAGACTAAATAATGGCCTCCCCTGAAGATGCTCATATCCTGATCCCTAGAATCTGTGAATGTGTTTTGTTACACAGCAATGAGGAATTTAGGGTGTAGGTGAAATTAGACTGGGTAATCAACTGACTTTAAAATGAGGAAATTATTCTGGATTATCAGGGTGGGCCCAATGTAATCATAAAGGTCCTTAAATGGGGAACAGGAAGACAAAAGAGTCAGAGCCAGAGACTGGCATCCGAAGAAAGAATTCAGCCACTGTTGCCTTTGAAGATAGAAGAGGACACAAGCAAGGAATTGTCTTTTTCTGAGTTTTCAGACTCTTCTCATTTTATCTGATTACCAGACAAAATTTTAGGAGCAAATGAACACCAAGGCAGGCTAATAATTTCAAACTACCTTCATCTTCTGTTCTTTTAGTATTGACTCACCACTTACTTAGAGAGGCTGAGAGTTGTGTGCAGTGCACGAAGGACCCAAGAGGACAATGCCCTGTGACAGTGCCTGGCATGGCTTCCCTGCTTTGAGAAGTTCAGCTCAGGCCCCAAATATGCATGCCCTGTGCACTCAGCAAAACAAAAGCCCCATGCAAAAAGCAAACCACACAGACCTACACACCTTAGAAGCAATTTTAGTTAACAATTTGTTCTCCTTGAGCAAACCTCCTTGGAGGTCTCATATCCCACGCCACCACCTTATAAATGTGTTCTGCCCCCTCTCCTTCCCTTCTTCTTCCACTCCTGCCACACTGGACTCTTTCCTGTTCCTCAAGCCCCTGCCTTGTGGCTTTGGTGTTTGTTTCCTCTTCCTGGTATGTTCTTCCCCATTGCCTGCTCACCCTTTGCAGTTCTCTGCTCAAAGTCACCTGAACAGAAAAGTCTTCCCTCTGCACCTTGTGTAAAATGCTCCTTCACATTGCTATGTCCCCTTAATCTGCTTTCCTCTTCTTCATAGCCTTTGACACTCCCTGAAATTTTCTATAGTTATTCTGTGTTATCGATATCCCCCCCACTAGGATGCAGTCTCCAGAAGAGCAGGAGCTCTGGGCTTTTGTTCACTCCTTATTGCCAGCATTCAGGACAGTGCCAGGCATGCAGAAAGCAGAGAGTAAATATTTAATGAATAAATGAATGAAAGTTTTCCAATGACCTATAGTCATCTCCTCCAGAGAAGCTTTTGTAAATAGGCCTTTTGCATCTTACGACATTTCTCACTGATGTCTATATAATCCAGTGATTTTGAGAGTTCTCTGGCACCTAGGGAGCTCCTTGGGGCCCTCTGCTTGATTGGACTTTGAGTAGCCACAGATTTGACCTGTGTGTGCTTCTCAGAGAGTCAGTAACATCTGTTCCATTCACCTAGACTTTTACTTGTCCTAATCTAGTTCTCTAATAAATAATCGATTTCGATGCTGTTGTTTTCATTCTTTGACCCCAAACCCTTTGTTCAAAGAGTAAGCGAGTCCAACATGTGAAAGTCAGTAAAGCAGCTATGCTCCATTCCTGCTCCACACGCATCCTTCCACTGCCTAAACCTCCCCAAGGGGGTCCACAGACTCCTGACTCTTCTGAGAGCATACGTCAATGTGAAGATATCTGTCTGCAGATGTACATTATTCCTGGTGATCCCTCAGTTCAGGGCCAAGAACAATAATGTCTCCCGAACACAGTAGACTCTGAGCATTTATTAGCAGTTCACTACTCTCAGAGCTAAGGGAATATGTCTAAGGGCAAGCATTTACAGATTTTTGCTGTCCCTTTATTTTGGAAGAAATGTCCCCTGGCTCTTAGTAATCCAATGTCTGCTAATCCTTTCTCAGATTCCACAGCATCTGCCAAAAAGCTTAAGATGCTTGAATCCAGGCGACGTTAATGAGACAGTATCATCAATGGCATGGAAGGAGGGTCCTACATATTCTGCTTTTCTCTGTCACAAAAGTTACACATGTCCATTGTAAAACTGTTTTTTGATCAAACAACACAGAAGTAAATGAAACAGATATGAACCACCTCACCAGACTAAGGTACAGCTACAGTAAAAGCTCTTTCATTTCTCCTTTAATCACTCGGGCCCCACATACTCCTGTGTAATCAGGAAGGCCAGCATCTCCGTCGTGGGACTTCCTCTCCTTCCTACCCTCATTTGGCCAAGAACCCTGGGCTTACTCAGTATCAGGCCTGCTGCTTTCAAACAAGACAATGTCACCAGGGAATAAATTGACTTTTTTTTTGGCTGATTTTCTTATGTTATTGCCACTCAGGGTTGCTGTGGACGTGGTGGTCTACTGCGCTTGCGGGTTCACACTCCTTACACCAGGGTCCGTGTATCCTTCCTCCCATAGCAATGTGCACATTCATCTTACAAACATGAGGCCAAGTGTGACCATTCAGGCAGGGAGGAAAGACTTAAGCAGGAGCTACTTCATAGAAGAGTCCCTGATCTAGGGCCCACAGATCCCCAGTATTTTATAATTGGTTTTCTAAAAATTATATGTAGTATTTACTTTTGTGCTCTTAAAAGTGTTATTCTGAGAAAGTGTCCACAGATATTATCAGACTATCTAAAGGGTCCATGGCACAAAAATGGTTAAAAGCCCCTTCAAGAATGACAATTCTCTTCCTTAAAAGAAAAAAAAGTTCAGTATCTCCAAACATTCATCACATATAATTCATAAAAAATAAAAACCTCTTGTAATCCTGTTCTTCATTTTCTCCCCCAAACCTGGTTCTCCTCTAGGTTTTCTGTTAAATTTTGGGATTCTTCCTTGACCCCTCAAATGCCAACTCTTGTAGACTATACCTCTCAAATATTTCTTGAATTCAACTACTTGTCTACCTCTCCATAGCACCACCATAGGCCACATTCATACCTTCCCAGCAGCATGGCTGTGGCCTCCCAGCAAATCTACTGTTTCTCTACTACTGCCTATTCCTGCCCCTGAACTCTTGACACTTGAGCAAAGACCAGACAGAGGTGAGGAAGCAAGTTAAGCAAATGGTGGATAGTCTGGTCGGGGAATCTGGCCAGGCACAGGGAATAGCAGGAGCAAGCATCCTGATAAGGGAGTACACACAGAGATTGGAGAAACAGCAGGGAAGCCAATATGAATGGAGAAGGATGGATAGAAAGGGATGGGGTGCATAGTAAGAAGATAGGGGAGGGTAAACAGATCATATTTAGGGCATAAGAAGCCACTGTAAAGACTTTGGCATTTGTTGGAGTTCCCTAGTGGTGTAGTGGCTAAGGCTTCGGTGCTGTCAATGCTGTGGCCTGGGTTCGATTCCCAACCAGGGAACTACCCACATACCAAAAAAAAAAAAAAAAAAAACACAAGACTTTGGCTCAGAATAAGATAGAAGCCATTGGAAGGCTCTGAGCAAGGAAGTATAATAATATGATTAGACTTCCAGTTTTTCTGTTGAGAATGGACTGCAGATGGACAAGAGTGAAATCAAGAAGAGCAGTTAAGAGGTTTGGGTTGCAATAATCCGGTAACTTAGGGCGGTGACAGAAGTGGTCAGATTCCATATGTATTTTGAAGATAGAGCCCAAAGGATGAGCTGATGTATTAAATGTGGGGTAAGAGAGATAGAAGAAAAGAGTCAAGTATGATTTTTCAATTCTGGCCTGTGTAACTGGTACAATGGAGTTGCCATTTACTGAGTTTTAAGCAATAATGTTTATCTTTCTAAATTTTTTTTCAAGGCACAGAGAAAAATATGTTTATTTTACAAAAATGGAATCACACTTGCTTTAAAAAATTCCACTATAAAAGTGACACAGCTTCCAGGTAGAAATTCAAATAGGAGAGACAGGCAAACATTAAAAAGTAAAAGTATTTGCTGACCTCACATCTCCACTCACCAGAGGCAATCACCTTTAAGATTTCCTTTTGTATCATTTCAGAAAAAAATATGTTGCATTTACAAAAGTTTATGAGTATGTCTTTTTGCAAATTAATGGAACCGTATTATTTAAAACTTATTTTTATACTCATCTTGAATATTTTTTGTATCATATATAGATCTACTTCTTTATTTCTTACGTCTGCATAATATTTCATTGTATGCATGTACAGTTATCCCCCACAGAGATATTTAGCTTAATTCTAGTGTGTGATGATGTTTTGTAAACAATGCCTCCACTACTCAGCCATGTCATCAAGGTCAGCATCAACGGTAATAATTCATGTTGATAGTGTGTATACTCAGTGTGACATGTTCAAAATGGCACTCTACCTCTGTGGTCTTCCTTCAAAAACCCATAACTCAAGTCTAATCATGAGAACAGCACTAGACAAATTCCAATAGAAAGTAATACTACAGAACTTGATCAGTACTCGTAACACTTCAAGTAATCAAAAAACAAGAAAAGTTTGAGACGATGTCATAGCCAAAAAGAGCCTCAGAAGACATGACAAGTAAATGCAATATGGTGTCCTGGATTGGGTCCTAGAACAAAAAAAGACATTAGGTAAAAACTAAGGAAATCTGAATACACTATGGGCTTTAGTTACAATAATGTATCAATATTGGTTTCTTAATTGTAATCAATGTACTACACTAATGTAAGACATTCATAATAGGGAAGCCTGGGGGCAGGGGTTTGTGGGAAAATAGTACAATTTATCTGCAAATCTAAAACTACTCTAAAAAATAAAGTGTACTAAAAAAAAAGGGCAGTGCTTCAAAGAGCAGGTTTGTATGTATCTGTTAAAAAACAAAATTCAACTGAGTTTTAAAGATCTCACTGGCTTTATTCAATGACAAATATGCCCACGAATCAGGCAACGTCCAAACTAGCAGATAGAAAGGAGCTCCCACGAGCTGTGCAGAATAAAAGACTTTTTTATAAGCAGAAGGGAGTAGGAACAAGGAAGCAAAAAGCAGATTGGTTATGGCAAAGTCTCTTTCCTTTAGGGAAAGGCAGGGGTCTGTCAGGCAGATTACTCACTGGTGCTGATCAGGTAATTCCTGATTGACTGGTTTAAGATTCCATTTCTGGGAAAGGCTGAGACTGTAATTAATTTAAGTCTCGGTTTGTTGACAAGGGACTTAACATAAGTGACTCCATTTGGGGTCTGCTGTCTTGTTTTTAATGTATCTTTAAGAATATTTAAAAAGGTGGAATGTCTGAGTTAAATCATTTCTCCATTTAAATTTTTTATAGATATTGCCAAACTGCCCTTCCTAACAATTTATTCTCCTACTAGCAAATACATGTGCAACTTGCTTTTTTTCTCTTCACAATGTGTAGTAGCCATGTTTTCATACATATACACTGTTGTTTTTAATGGTTCCATACTCTCTCCCATGGATATATCTTAGTTCATTTAACCAATCCCCTATCATGAAATTTAGGCCGTTTCTAATACTGCAATATACATTTTGACCATCTTTACACATTATATTTACTTAGGATTAACTGTGGTAAGTAGAATTGCTGAATTCAAGGCCTTACATATTAAAAATGTTCAATATATTGCCTAATTAAACTCCCTAAAAGCTGTACCAATTTACATTGCCACCAATAAAGTCTGTATCCTCACACTCTCACTAACAGTGACTTTTTCATCTTTGCCTGTCTAAAAGGAAACAAAGTCATCTCACCTAACTTGCATTCCTTTGATTGTTCCTGAGTCTAAGGTCTTTTCAAATTCTTATTGGTCATTTGCATTTCTTCTTTGACTTGCCTCTTCATGTTTTTTACTCATTTATCTATGAAGTTGGTTACATTTTTTTTTAAATTCATTTTTATTGTTAGACTTATTGGGGTGACATCTGTTAGCAAGGATTACATAGGTTTCAGGCATACAATTCTACAGTGCATTGTCAGCTTGATGTATAATCAGTTCACCACCTAATGTGACTTCTCCTTCCATCACCTTATATTTAGCTTCTCCCCTCCTCTCCCACCCCCTCCCCTTTCTCCCCTCCCTAACCCACCTGTCCCCAAATAAACACTAAACTATTGATTGTGTCCATGCGTTATTTGTTTGTTCATTTCTTTTTTTCTTTGCTTTCAGTTTTATATTCCGCATATGAGTGAAGTCATGCAGTTCTTTGTTCTTTCTGTCTGGCTTATTTCACTTAGCATGATGATCTCCAGGTCCATCCATTTTGTCGCAAATGGCAATATTTCATCTTTTCTTACAGCTGAGTAATATTCCGTTGTGTATATGTACCACAGCTTCTTTATCCAGTCATCTGTCACAGAGACCTTTGGTTGTTTCCATGTTTTGGCCACTGTGAACAGCGCTGCGATGAACACTGGGGTACATAAGTCTTTGCGGACAGAGGTTTTCAAGTCTTTTGGGTAGATCCCCAGAAGTGGGATTGCTGGGTCAAATGATAGCTCCATTCCCAATTTTCTGAGGACCCTCCACACTGCCTTCCACAGTGGTTGTACCAGTTTGCACTCCCACCAGCAGTGTACCAGAGTTCCTTTTTCTCCACATCCTCTCCAGCACTTGTTATTCCTTGTCTTGTTGATAATAGCCATTCTCACAGGTGTGAGGTGGTATCTCATTGTGGTTTTGATTTGCATTTCC